>WHPZ01587651.1:0-43540 GCA_016617965.1 Macrosiphum rosae | reverse complement strand
CCTTTTCTTTGGTACTTTGATCACCTATAAAAAATATACATATTATAGACATTATTAAAATGAAAATAATATATTAAATTTAATTGTTGAACAAACATCTTTTAAATATTTAAGTAGAGTTGGGCCAGCGGATTGAATATATCTACTGTGAAACGCTATACCAGCAGCGTTGACGGATTTTGCGAAGACACCTTCGGATTTTAGTTTTGAGACAAACTCGTTGATGCTTTCAACTGGACCCGATATCGTGCAACTAGTGGCACTATTACGACAAGCGACGTCGATGTCATGTGGAAGTTTGTTTTTGATTTGTTCATATCCAAGTCCTAAACAAAAAGTTCAAATAAAAAATAAACTTAAAATACTTTGGTGGTATATTGTGAATATTACCAATAGCGGCCATCATGCCAGGAATAACGTCTGTTTCTAGAGAAGCTTGACCTCGGGCGTAAGCAGCTAATATCATTTCTTCAGCCGTAAAACAACCATCTGCGTAGGCACATCCCAGTTCTCCAACTGAGTGGCCTAAGATCCCATCGGGTGTAATGTCTAATGCTCTCAACACTTCTACTAATCCAATCTAAAAAATATGAATGTTTATACTCCTTTTCCAAATGTATTTTGATCGACCTAGATCCAAACCTGAACCGCAGCGATTCCGACAAACGAATTGAGAATGTTGTCAAAAAGTTTTGGATTTTGACTAGTCAAAATATTCTTGATATCAATTCCTCTTGGTTTTAGTATAATATCACATTTTTCAATAGCATCAGCAAAAACTGGAATTTTCAAAAGATCTGTACCCATTCCATGCCATTGTGATCCCATACCAGAGAATATAAACCATACTGGACGTTTTGAACTAACATTCTAAAGATACAATTTTTGATTAAAACGAAAAATATACGTAGATAAGTGTAATAGATGGTGTTTAATTTGAAGTCAATGATATAAATACGTTATATACAAAAACCAGTGTTCGGAATGATCACTAAAAAAATGAACTCGTTCAAGTTCACGTTCTTTTAAAAAACGAACACGTTCATTGGGTCGTTCATTTAATTTTTTTTTATGAATCGTTAGCCTGCAGTTAATAATAAAATTAAAACCCATAAAATAAAAATAAAAATACTATTTAGACTTTAGAGCATATACAATTTATAAAATATCTGAATTAATATTTTATATCTGACACGTTATTTGAATTAAATTTTGATAAGAATTTCCTAGTGATAAAATTAAGCGAATACTAGGATATTTATGATAAACCGATTAGGTTTATTACAAATTCGTTTAAATCACACTGGAATTTCATGTATTTAATTTATATATTTTGCAATCAAACAAATATTATAGGAATTATAATGGGAAAAATGAAAATATTATTATTATAATATAATTAATTAATATATTTTATACATATAATATTTATTAAATGGTAAATAAATTGAACGTCTTAAAAAACGATCAAATTCATTAAAAATGTAAACGCCATTCACGTTCACGTTCTATTTGCAAAAAACGAGTGACGTCCACGTATCGTTCATTATATATGAACGTGAACGACGTTCATTCCAAACACTGACAAAATTGGTTCTGAGCGAAGACGGTCATTCAGCCGTCAGCTTATAATATTACCAAGTAATTAGTAACCAAGTAATATTACCAACTAATTGGCATTATTTTCTTGTGTCACCTAAAATAATTTTTAAATTGTATGTGTGTACTCTCTGCCTTAATCACAAGCATTGCTTAAAGAAGGTAGATACTCATTTTCAGAAAAATATTTTTGTATTTAAAATGTTTTGTGATTTGAATAATAAAGTAGTATAAAAAAAAGTAATTAATTTTACCCGAAAAAATATATTTAAAATTGTCATTGCGTGAATAAAGTATAATAGTAAACTCTAAAAGTTTCATATACCCACAAATAATATTTTTAAATTACAACAAAATAAATAAAATATTGGTTTTAATATGTAGTTTTGTCCAAATTTTAAATTAAAATGTATATAAAAATTAACTGTGTTTATATATTTTTTTAAATTGTTTGATTACTGTATGACCTAATTAAGATAACGCGAGTTTTAGATTTTCAATCCTTATCAATACAAATTCAATATTTTATAATTTTTTTAATTATAAAATAGTTTTAAAATGTTTAAGATTTTGAACTTATAATACTTATAAAAAGTTGTGCCTATGGATCTTTAATAGTTCTCAATATTTACTTCTCTATTATAACTTTTTATGAGGCACCATGTATTAAATATTCGAGCTCTTTGATCCGACAAATATACTTTTATTTTACATTTATCTATACTCTATACTATTGTATAAAGAGGAAAGATTTGTTTGTTAGTAACGAATAAACTCAACATCTACTGAACCGATTTCAAAAATTATTTCACCAATAAAAAGCTACATTCTTTGTGAGTTTCCTTGTCATACATTTAGTCCTATAAAGTAAATAAATATGTATAGTAATTCATCAATTGAGAACAGCTGGGCCGATTTTGATGACACTTTTTGTGAATGTTTGAGTGGTTCCCTGGATGGTTTGGATTGACAATTTAACCCACGAAGTCCAACCCGAGGAGGGCTCAAACAGAAATTTTGAGATTTAAGTTGGAAATTATTGTTTATAAATGGTTGCTATTGGTTATAGAAGAAATAATTGGTAGAAATTATTATTTATTATTTTATGGAATGCGATTGGTTATCAGGCAGATCAGGTACAAGCATGCATCAAATAATTTCCACACATTGCCTACAAAGGTGGATTGCCTACTTGATATACTGTTGCACATCGTCCGCGATCCGAAAAAGTCGGATTGCCTACCAGTGTGTCTGAGTTGCACTTAACCAACGAGTTACACGCAAAAAGGATTCTTACTTTTTACTGAGGTGATGATAGACAGAAAAAAGCGGTCATCTTTTTAAAATAAATACATACATCGCTCCTCTCGGAATCTAAAATGAATTAATAATAATAGCACTGTTATTTACCCAGACATCATCTATTTGTGACTCATTCTTCTGAGGGTAAATGCTAGAACTCCTGAAGAAATGGGAATTGATATTTCTAGTGAATACGTCATTAGTCAATGACACAAACTCTGCATTGTTTCCGTGACTTTTAATCTAATAATTTGAATATTATAAAATCATATACCTTTTGACTTTTAAGTGAAATTTATAAATACCTTGTTTAATGTTCCCCTAACGTTTTCTTCATTCCGCCCAGATACCAATATTAACTGTGGCATATTAATAGAATAATTGTGTTTGTCCATAATTTTGTTATTAAAGATTTGATTTTTTTTAAGGATTACATGACTAAATGCATTTACTAACCCAAATGAACTGATTCCGATTATATCTCCAACAAAAGGAGTTTTTTCAGTAATTACCTAAAAGAAAAACATAATCTATAATTTATGTTCATCCAACGTATATTGATAGTATAACCTACTAATTAAGTAAACAAAAATTTTCTATACATACGGATAAATATTATTTATTCATTTATATTCTTTAAATAAAAATTATAGTAAAACAATTTGTATTTTGCGTACTTGAATTTTTCCATTCTTTAACGCTGCTACATTATTATTTGGTCCTGTGTAATTTATGTTAGGTGGTATGTATCCACTTTCTAGCGTAATGATGGCTTTTACAATTGACATAAAGAGACCAGACACTTCACAGTGACCTACGTTACTTTTCACGGAACCCACTTTTAAAGGCGTCTTTCTATTTTCAGTACAAAACACTTCTTCCATAATATTTAATTCCATAGCATCTTCACTCTGTAAAAATAACGATAAATTAAAGTATTGAGTATTGACATACATTTTTGGTTAATATCACCTTAATTCCCGATCCGTAAGCTTCTATGAAATCTACTGTAGCAGGATCTATGTTAGCTTCTTTATAAGAATCTAATAGCAATGATTTAAAGTAATTTCCATCATGCTCGGTTACGGTCCTATCATGATTTCCAAACTGCATTGATTTTACATTCAACAATGTTCCGTATGAACGTTTGGCTTCAGAAGCCTTTTGAAGATACAAAACAATACAAGCTTCTGATCTGTTATACCCGTCAGCTAAATAAAAATCCTCATATTATTTATAATGAAAAATATACCTTGCAGTCATAGTTGATAATTAGTCGATATTATATTAGTATATATTATTAAAAATAAATGTTTAATCTCATTTTTTTAGTTCTTTTTATATAGGAGAGTTTGAATAAAAATATTATTTATTTTGGTAATGGTTTCGATTACATTAATTATTCATATGATTATACAAAAAATCATACCACTTGCATTTTTTTACATTGTACAGTTTACTTCCCAATACTTTTTGTAGAATAGTAGAAAAGACTCACTGCAGTCTAGGCGTCTAGCATATTAGTATGATCAACACTATATCAGTATTAAATTCTAGTTTGGTGGTTTCACAGATTTGTTGTTAAGCATTTGCAACAACAAACAAATTAATAACTTTAAATCTGAATTTACTTAAATATATCTATAAATGAATCATTGTATCTTAATTTGGATAATATTTAAAATTATAAATAATTTGAATACTAAAAGTATGCTTATAAGTTAAAGTATGCCTAAGTGTACGTAACATTAGTTTTATAAGTAAGTTTGAACAAATATTTCATGAAATCTAAATTCTGTATATAACTTGTAATTTTCCATCTCTATCGCAAGCATGGCACTTTAATATATTAAATCGTACATTGATTAAATTATTGCATACATTTCAATTTAATAAAAAGAAAAAATACTTAGTTTGATGACACAATCAAATCAAATATTTTTAACTTAAATATCAAACTAGGTTACCTAATGTAAATTTGGAATAACCCTCTGAAATATTAATATTTTTTTAACTTGATTGTCTAAAAATAGATATTTACCGTCAGAACTGAATGGTTTAGTTTGATCACTTTTGGTTAATCTATTCAATCCTTCATATAAGAATTGTATTTCTGGTTGAAGTGTTAGATTAGTAACCCCGACAATTGCAGATGATAATAAACCATTTTCAATCATTTCTTTCGCTTTTTTCAAACCGTTGGAGCCACAAATCCACCCTCCATCCATGCAAATACTGGGTCCTGGATTTTATTGATTACATATTATTTAAATAATTTTAAAATTACCTTATTTATTATTTGAAAAGTTTTCTACCTGTCAAATTGAGAATAAACGAAAGTCGATTTGCTTGCATTGCTCTACTACTACCTAACATTACAAATCCTACAGATGAATTGGTATCCATGGTTTTCATTTCCGTTTCACTTATTGCAGATCCCATAAATACTCCTGTATTTGTTCCATGCAAATCTGCTGGACTTAAACCAGCATCAATAATTGCTTCGATTGATCTTTCTAAGCATATTTTTGTCATTGTGTCCATAACTTTAGCAAGTTTTGGATGAACGCTGAAGAATGTGGAATCAAATGTATCGATATTTTTCATTTTTCCAGTTCCGCTTAATGCACCTAGTTTATCTATAAAAAAGTAATTTTTAATTAAATATAAAATTCTTTATTGTTGTAAACATTTATAATTACCTGGTTTCCATCTCCTCGAATCGATTGTTACTCCATTTTTTTTTTGGAATAACAAATCGCTCAATTCAGTTATATTATTGCATTCTGGAAACAATCCACCGATACCTGATATCACAACTTCTTCTTTGTGTTCTGCCATTATATTTATTTATTTGTTATTTAACCCTGGTTAACGTTCTAAAACAATTGCATTATTATATTACACAATTGTTGTAATGCATGCCTAATTATTATATGTTATCGAATTGATAATTAATAAAAATAAATAATTAAATTTTTAGATAATTGTTAAATACATTCTAATTGTATAGTAGTTGGTGGCTATCTCAAATATATTTTTCATAAAAAAATGTATATTATAATATGTAACAAAAAAAAAAGTTTAAACATAATTATTAAATAAGCTGGAAAAAAATGATATGGTTAACGTTCAAAAACAATTTAATAATACAAATTACACAATTCTTAACTATTCCTAATTATATATTATTTATTTATTTAAATACATACTGGCGTGATCCTAAGTTACAATATGGTAGGTATGATATAACAATAAACATAAATATGGTTCAAAAACGTATAACAACTTAAATACTTATTAAATATGAAATTTCGAATCATCATAGGTCTACTTCATCATAGTTCAAAGACTTTTTAATAAATTGCCTCTATTATTGAATTAAATATATTTTTAGAAATATAGAAAAAATAGAAAAACGAGATCGAAAAGTTTTAGACAAAATTTAATTTCTTATTTTGTTGTAAGTCAATAACGAAACACTGTACATAGATACTTTAAATGTTCAAAAAATATAGCATATTCTATACATGTTATAACTTTTAAAATATTTTTATATATTTTATAGAGGTTTTGACGAAATTTGATAGTTAACGTAGATTAACGATTTCATTAATTTTGTTAATTGTTGTAACAGACTTGAAGTTTGTATAATCATTACGTGTATTATTATATACTTTACACTTTGAAATTTTCAAAATATTTAGAAGAGTTTTATACCTCGAACCGCATTAGTATTTATATTTACCTTTTTTTTCTTAACCTACCCTAGTCACACCTTACTCACTCACACATTACTCATTGTTCTTATAATCACAGTTAGAAATTGGATATTTTTATTATATTATACGTGTAACGCAATTTACTATAAATTATATATATAAAAAAAAATTTTAAATATTGATTAGAACAAAAGTTACCTATTTCATCTATCAGGTCTTACTGTTACATCCTGTATAGATATGGGGAAAAAATATATATAAAAGGAATAAAACGTTAAAAGGAGTTGGTGGTTTAAAATTTCGTTTTCACAAATTACTAAAAATGATACTCAACGACCAACGTGTACTTAAGTATTTTTTTTTTTTGAAATTGATGATAATAATATTTGTATAGATAGTTTCAAATATCACAATCATTTTCAAATTTCAGAACAAATAATAAATCAACAGAATCATAACAACAATTTAAATAGAAAATCCGTTGACAATATGTTTACCAGGCTATCTAAAACTATTCATTCTGAACTTAAAAATTCTGATACCGAGTCTTTAACTATTCAAGACTCAAAGCAGTTGATTATTCTAAATGTAAACAATGATTGAACTATTCTACCGAAATTACCAGTCACATGGAATTTAGAGCAAAGAAAAATGAAAATTGTTCGTTAGTTAAAATAGTAAAGAAACAAATAAAGTAAGTTTCTCTACATTAAGCAATTTAAAAGTGCTATGCAATTCCGATACTATATTTGTAGATGCTACATTCAAAAGTTGTTCAAAATGTATTACACCATACACTTCTTACCGTTCATACTTCATTGTACAATAAATCAGTCTTATGTTCCACTAATTTATATTTTACTACCTTCGAAGACTACACAATGATATTTATAGACATTTCAACATTTAGTTATAGACGGCAAAACAAATAACTTACTATTCTGTCCTATTCGGTTATACGCTGATTTTGAAAAGGCTATTCACAATGCTACAAGACATGGTTGGCATTCAATTTAAATAAAACGATGTAGCTTTCGCCTTGGTCAAAGACGGTATAGGAAAATACAGCAGCTGGGATGAATTAATGATTACAAAGACAATAATACAGATATAAGTTTTTTTTTTAAATTATTTGTTGAACTTACCTATAGAAACATAACCAACGATGCAGAGTTTCTGCCACAGGTTTATGCCAAATTTACGTATGTAAAAAATCTACCCACAATTTACATACAAAATTAAAAATGGGACGCAATTTACAATGACTCCATCTATATTCATAATTATTACCTATACTGATAATTCTATTATATCTCTATAATTAATTATATAGGTACATAAATATATTATACGAAACTATAGGTACTCAGTGGCGTCATTTGCGGGGGGGGGCAAGGTGGGCATTTGTCTCTGTCTGATTTTAAAAGCCGGTGCCCAGTTGTTGCCGTTTTACCATTATTATATTTTACTATCGCAAAAACATGAATATTTTTTAATATTTTCTGAAAATATTACACAATGTACTAAGAAATTATTGTCACAACTCACAATGATACATTTTTAATAATAATTGATACTTGGAATATATTTATATTTAGACGTATGCGGGGACGTACACATTGTATGAAGGTATTTATGTATGTTTGTTTGTGTGAACGTATAACAATAATAATTATTAGTATCTAAATCCCGTATAGTTTTATTTTTAAAATCTAAAATGAATACAAATTCTAAAAACAACAACCGATTGGCACTCTTATTAATATTATCATTGTCCATTTATCCCAGATTTCAGTTCACTTAAGAGTTGCGACAGTCGTGTATGGTAAACTATTCAACTATTCTGCGTATTGTGTAAATTTAGTTGTGTACAGTGTACCTTATCCTATCTAAATTAAAATAAATTTTTTTCGTGACGCCTGTTTATATTAATCATTCAATTTGAGCGAAATGTGACTTAAAAAAAATAAATGGGTGGTGTGGCTATAAATATAAAATTACCGCAAACCGCTCAAGAATCAAAAAGAATTTCTGGTAAGTATGTTTAATAAAAAGATGAAACTTGAACCGGTAAGCAAGCGATATAAATTAGGTAAGCTGGTGTAGGTCTGTTTTACAGTAGGTTACAAGTGGGTCACTGTTATGGGCTATGTTAAATTTGAATTCAATGATAAAATAGCATTGTATAAGAAAAACGATTCTGAGCGAAAATGGTCAATCAGCCTATAATATTAAAAAGTATATTTTATGATATTATTGTGAATAAAGTAATTCATATATAACCTATTTACGTGGAACCTTGTTTTACATTTTTAATCCTTGGCTATAAAAGTTGAACATTTTATAAATTTTTAACTACAAAATAATTATTAAATTTTAAATTTGATAAATTTTGTCAAAATTTGAATTTTAAATGTTTATAAAAAAAAGTTGTGCCTATGTATTTTTAATATTTTTCAACTTCTATTTTAACATTATATCAAGAGCCTTGCATTAAATGTTTACACTTTTTTACCCAACAAATAAAATTTTATTGATATTTACAGAAAAAAGAACTAAACAAATTGAAATTTGAAATTGTCCGTAAACAGCTTAAAACAAGTCAAAATATTTTGAAAATGTTATCAAGTATATCAATATATAAAATAAACATGATATAAATCTAAAGTGTCGACAGTTATTCGTTTTTGAATTAGTTACATCAAAATAAAAAAACCGCTACATGGGACATCCAGTTAATATCCAATGTTGTGAAAATATGAATTTGAAAATTATGAACGCTCATAAAAATTTAATTTGATTTCCTTGTACCTAGACATTTTTTTTTTTTGATAAAGGTAGAAAACTTCTGAGGGATCATGTATTACATTTTCAAATCTTAGATTTAAAAAGAAAATACTAATAATAATTTGTAGACTTTTAATTGATATAGGTGTACAATTGTTTTTATAAATATGTTAGGTTAGGTCAAAACGATAAGTGATAAATAATGGACAAAATAATAAACTAGACATATAAAATAATAGTACAGATTATCTACTCAGTTTATTCTGTAAATAAATCAATATAGACTATAGTTATGTAGCACAATACGTAATATAGCCTTATAGGTGTCTACGAATAAATAAAAAACATATATTGAGTAATTATTATAATGTTTGTATTAATCGACAATGGTAATAATGTTTAAACGTTGCAACAAAATTCACAATGCACGTCGGATGAACGCAATATTACGGATATTATAATAAAAGAACGTGTTCTGTGGTGTTGTGTGATTTAAGTAGAAGAGTATGTAAAACAGAGTAACTTTTGGTATCTAAAAAATATTTTTACAGCATTGTGAATAGTCCCAATATTTTTTGTACCAGTACATACATAAAATATTGATAAAAATAATTATGAATTTTGAACAGAATCGTACGATATTTAACACTTAATTCTTATACCTACGATAGTATGACCAAAAAAAAGAAAGAAAAAATAAAATTGTAAAAATTAAATGTTTTGCTGCTAAGATTCTGCCATCTTAGGAACAAAAAATAATAAACACTATGCAATTAAACTTCAATAATAATATATCAAATTATTACCTGAGTTTAGATTTGTAGTAGACCCGTTATCTGCACCTTTCAACAACTCGACCGAAATCACACTGACTATTGATTTCCAAATTTTTATTGTATTTATTCCAATGAATAATATCCTGATTATTATAATACGAAAACAAAAAATTTGTTGATCATCTCATTAATTAGATTCATTCAAAATTAAGCACAAAGGTTAACATGTAAATTATTTACTATACTTGCTGAATACTCGCTTATTGTTCTAGTGACATACAAAAACACTTAACAAACACGTCATATCTTCAAACAATGCAATATTTTTAAAAATTAAAACCAAACATTAGCATGAATTTGGTAGTTTATTATTTATAAAAATTTAAACCGTTCGGGTATCGGGAAAGTAGTATGAATAGTATGATCAACATTTTTGAGAATCCGCTTAATTTTCAAATTAGCACCTACATCGTCTGTGTGTGACTAAAAATAAGCAAATTAATAGATCACGTTTAATAGATACCAATTAACAGTTTGTAGAAAATTAATAAATACCTTGAAAATAATTAAGTCTAATGGAATTTAAAAACCTATTGTTGTTCTTATTTTATAATGTTCATGAAAGCGAATGTAGTTGGTGTATTGGATAGGTAAAAATTTAAAATTCCCTGTAATTTCCAAAAACACCTGGAAAAACAAAATAAAAAAATTGTTGGCAAGTGGGCGTAGCTCTGTTGTACAGTAGATTACAAGTGGGTCACTGTTATGGACTATGTTAAATTTGAATTCAATGATAAAATATCATTGTATAAGAAAAACGATTCTGAGCGAAGACGGTCAATCAGCCTATGATATTAAAAAGTATATTTTATGATATTATTGTGAATAAAGTAATTCATATATAACCTATTTACGTGGAACCTTGTGGTCAATCCTTAGCTATAAAAGTTGAACATTTTATAAATTTTCAAATATAAAATAATTTTCAAATTTAAATGCATGTAAAATAAAATTTTGCCCAAGTAGTTTTAATATTTTTCAACTACTATAGAAATAATATATTAAGAGCCTTATATTAAATTATTCACTCTTTGACCTAACAAATAACATTTTATTGCCAATTATCGAAAAAAAAAAATTGAAAATTGAAAATGTCCAACATCTAAAAAAGTCAAATATTTTGAAAATTTTATCAAGTATAAGAATTTATAAAATAAACATATCATATAAATTTCCAGTGTCTACGTTTTTTAATTACAACAAAATAAGAAAATCCATTGGTACAAAGTAATGAACTTCAAACTGTCATAAAAATAAAATTTGTCTTTTAGGTAGCCATTTTTTTAAAGGTAGACAAACGTATAAGGAATCTTATATTACGTTTTCAAATCTTAGAATTAAAAAGATATTTTTTTATGAACTTCTAAATCAAAATAATTTTCAGATTTTTGTGATTTTTACGTAAAAACTAATAAATAAAGAAAACTAAATTAACATTATAAATGACTATTAGGTACCAAATTTTCAATTCCTATAATATTATTGAATATCCAGATATCACATAAAAAAAAATATTTATGAATCTGTTAAAAAAGGACTATCTTGTTTAAAGTGTCTCCTATAAACTTATGTTTTTCTAGGTTACGACACTTGGCCTTTTGACCATCGTTTTATTCACAATAGGTTTTCAATATTTACTTTTACAATGTGCAATTAGCAAGTAAGAACTTTTTATAAGTGTTAGTTTCTATACATAGCGATAACTTTATTTAATTTTAAAACACTTCTAAGTTTGAATAACTTTACATTTTTTTTTAAAATATTGAATACAAAAAAAATGATTTCATGGAAACGGAGACATTGTGTCGATACATTGTTTCTAAAACTATTTTTTACATTTTTGACCTAGAACAAAAATAACGTTATCAAATGATAAATGTTGAAAATGTAAGTGTAAATGTCAATATAAATATATTTTGTACAATTGCAAGTCTTTACAATTATTGATTTTCGAATTGAAACAAACAAATTAAATCTTGTTTGCCGAAAACTGATGTTTTGTAACCATCAACGCTTTTTCTTAATTCTACAAGCTTGGTAGATGGCATAAGGTATTTATTGTTTGAATTAATTGAATATGTATTTTTTACTTCGATTAGAATTCCAATTAGACAAAACGGAAGAAAATGCTTTAAGTTTACATATTCTAGCGTTCTTTATTAAAATTTACATTCAATTTTTTAAAACTATATCGATGCCTCTTTAATTATGTATATTTCATACGTTCCTTATATTATGAAAGGAAAGTAACATTGATTAAATAATTGCAGTCATGTCCATCGTTGTTTTTACATTATTTGTTGCATTTAAAAGAGGAGTGCATAGCATTTGTCATAAATATTTTGATAAAATGATTTCGTTATGTGTTTTGAAAAAAATGTATTGAATTTAAAAACAATAATATATAAAATCTAAGAGTTGTAGGGGAAAAATTAGAAACTTATACATTTTCTTAAAATGAAAACATAAATTATTTGATATAATGTGATTATATATCTATGATATGAAACCAGAATGTTTGGAAATATCACGGCTATAGATAGTATGATTGCCCATCGACCCATGATCAGGGCCGTCCCGAAAGACAAATCATGGGGGGGGCTTGATTCATAAATTTGCCAACTCAAAAAAAAAATTTTTCTCGCTCCGCTCGAATTACTATTAAAATATATCTCGTAAACATAGGTATACATATTACAAATATTTTGCATTTAAACAGCGTTTATTTGGTACAAGGAGTTAAATAAAACAAAAAAAAATTATAACATTCAATTTAAAGAGTATTTAATCACAGTAAAAGTATGATACAATTTTAAAATTTAATTCTTCTTTCTTTCATATTAGACCACTGTGTAGCTATTTTATTTATATCAACTTCATCCAAAATATCTTTTTCTATACTTAACAGCATTAATGAATCTAACCTAACGTCTGTCATAGTTGACCTTAAATGATTTTTGATGAGTTTAAGTTTACTGAAAGTCCGTTCATTGGTAGCAACACTTACAGGTGCAGTTAATGATAACCGACAAATATTATTAGCTAATGGTAGGATATGTTTTACTTCTTCACATTTTTCAATTAAACCGATAAAAGCAGTGTTTGGTGTTGAACTTAAATCTTTGCATATTTCTTTTAATATTCCTAATTCAGCTTGAATGGCTTCAATATCTTTGCACTTTGCAAAATCACTGTTGGGAGGAAACATTAACATAGCATTTTGTATATTCTCTATGCTAATATTTTCATTCTTGTAAACACTGTATACTTAATCAATAGTATTATCACAGAATAATATTTATTCTGTGGTATTATCATTGATTATATTGTATAATCAACGGTATTATACACAAATCAAAATCATACATATTTTAATACCTTTTATTATTTTAAATTTATGATATAACTTCCTTTATAAGCTATAATAATAAAATTTATTAATTTAAATTACAATTTTTTGTCAATAAAAACCTTATATTATTAAAATTATTATTAAATTGTTAAACTGCCGACTCGGCGGCTCAATATCAAATGAGCCAACTGACCAATTAGTGGGGGGGTGTCACACCCCCCCACACCCCCCTCTAAGGACGGCCCTGCCCATGATTCCCATACTTGAAAAGTGTCTACTAAAATGAATCTCTATAATCAGTATTGAAGTTCAATTAAACAGCTGGAGACTTAAACATTAGCGCTTATATGTCATAGTGGCTATCACGGAACTACAATTTACATTTGCAAGGTAATTGCATTTATATTCATTATAACAAATAAGCGCTAGTGCGTAATCTCCAGCTGTTTAATACTGATAATGGAGATTCATTTCGGTAGAAACTTTTCTAGGTTCGTTAGGCAATCATACTATCTTTAATCGTGGGAAATAGTCACAATATTATAATGGAACAGTAATACTACTACCAATCGGGCAAGAACCTCATATTCACTGCTTACAAAGTACAAATTTATACAACTGAGAAATATATAGAACTTATATGAATATAGAAATAATGATTATTTACAAAGTAATTTATTTAAAAACTAGTAGATATTTATACTATTTAAATACTTTTACTCAAATGCTTTAAAATACTACATTATAATGTAGATCTTATTTCGATGATAATATTATTACAGTCAATGTATTATTATTATAATGCACATTGCTGGTAAAATCAAATATATTCTATATTTCAATTAGGTAATCAAATTTTTTTTTTTTTTTTGGTTTAAAGCTTCAATGACAGGTCATTGGCCTGAAGATTGGTAGGGTTGATACAATAGGGTTATGATGGTTGGTACGGTCGATTAGGAACACGTGTATGTGTGGCAAGGTTTTTGCGTACTAGGAACCCGGGTGGTCACCCATCCGAGAACTAGTGACAGCAGCCGTTGCTTAGTCTCAATCACGTCACATGATTGATTTCAGCCACTACGCAGCGCCGAGCCACTTAACATAATTTGTCTAGCAGTATTAGTGACATACTGACATATAAAAGCAATTACCTATTCAAAAAAACATTTACATAGTAACATGTTCTAATTTTACTTTTATTTTCACTTACTAATTACAGTCAAAGTATTGTCCTTGCTCTTATTACATACTCTTATCAAACATTATTATTTGGTATACATTTTCATTAATATCATAATATATTTTATATTCGTATTGTATTGTTAATAGTTAATACCTATAATAACCCAGCGAAGTCTCACTAAATTTTGTTAAAAGTATAAAGTAGATATTATGATGTTTAAAATAATGATTTGTTAAGACATTTTTCGAGGTCTAATTTATATTTTTTGCAAGACAGTTTCAATTAGATGCATATGATGCAATTATGACCTTTATTGTATACCTTTGCAATTGTGACCTTTTTGCATTGATTTGTAATTTTTAAATATTTTTTGTTCAACGTTATATTAGTAAACAGTATTATGCAATTGATTATCCTTGAAAAATTCACTTAATACATTTTCTGAGGTATGATGTTAGAACACTATAGCAATTGATTGTTATTAATTATTATACATTTTACCACATAGTTAATCAAAGCATTTATTTTAAGTGATGAAACTTTACAAGAAAAATCGTTTGACAATCTAACACTTAACAAAGTGTTTTTCATGATGATACTAATTTCTGCAACAAAATTAAGGAGCTTCAATTCAAATTTTTGCCAAAAAGAACTTTGACAATCAATGATTTTTATTTTAAACAAGCATACACAATTACAAACACGTACCTAACTGTAAACAATTTAGTGTTTTTAAAAAGTAACACCTAGCATCAATATGAGACCAATATCAATATGATATGATTACTACATGTTTTTTAGAAACTAAGTGGAACGATGAATGTATTTATTTTACAATGATGTGTGGTTTTTTTTTATTTATTTATTTGTTTTTTTTTATTTTTTTGTGTCTGTCATCACCTTTTAGGACAGTAAAGGAGAGCTTGGATTTTCTTCAACAGTATCTTTTCTGATAGAAAAGTGAATGTAGTTGGTACTTTGGGAGGTCAAAAGTAAAATTTTAAAAGTAGTTCTCAAAAGTGCCTTGAAAAACAAAAGAAAAATTAAGGGAAAACTGAAATTTTTACACAAAATCTGTTTTCGAAAAAATCAATTTTGGTTTTTGGTGTAACTTAAAAAAAAATGACCGTAGATACATGGAATTTTCACTGATAGTTTATATTTGCATTTTCTATACACGATAAAATTTTCAAAATATTTTGATTTGTTTTGAACTGTTTAGGAACATTTACAGATTTCAATTTTTTTTTTAGTTTTTATTCTAAAAATATCAATAAAATTATATTTGTTAGGTACAAAAGCTTGACAGTTTAATAGAAAGCTCCTAGTAAATTTTTTCAAAGGCAGATGAAAAATATTCAAATTCCTTAGTCACAGTTTATTTTATAAACATTTAAAGTTCAAAAATTGACAAAATATGGAAAAATCACGAAAATTAGCAAATTATTTTGAGTTAAGAATTAGCAAAAATTTTTCTTTTTAATTTTAAGATTTTAAAATGTAATACAAGATTTCCAACTGCACATACTTATTCCCACTCTTGGGTTATAGTAGAGAATTTGCTTACGTAAACCAAACCCTATGGATTGATATCCATTAAACTGGCAGGGGTGGCTCCAAGGGGGCCCTAGGGCCGCCTTCCAAAGCTGTATTTCCAACAAATTTATACGGCTAAAAACAAAATTACAAACGAGAATCATCAAAATGTTCTGAAAATTATAAGACTGCATATAGGTACTCAGAAACGATATGTAAAACCTATAAATCCCGCCTCGCTCATGGTATAACAAATAAATCATTTTAAATCAATGCATTATTATTATTGTGAACTTGTAAATGGTAATTTTATATTTTGTTTGTAAATATAAGTAATAATACTTTTTAAGTAATATTTACTTGAAATAGGTAATTTGTAATAATAATTATTTATAGAAATAAAAACAATCAATTGACTAGGTACTAATTTCTTTATAAATTTTGTAATATACCTTTACATCAAATTATAGTCAAAATGATAATTTTGATTGAATCAACATTGGTCTAGACTACTACAACTTTTACAAAGAAAAATTGTTAGGATATGTTTAAGTAAAAATACTTTGTATTTAAAAAAAAATAACTATTGTATAAATAATTAAAAATTTTGAATCCTTTTTGGATATGAAAAAGGTAATAATTAAAAGAGAAAATAGGGCATTTTATGTCAGAATGGAGTATTCTAGAAAAACGTTTAGTCAAAAATGCATAGAATATATAGGTCCAAAAAACTACAACTTAATGCTAGTAAATATAAAATGGGACTTATTCTATACAGAAAAGAATCGTACCTATAAGAATGAAAAAAAAATTCAGATTTGGTTATTTTCAATACTTGAATAAATAATAAGGAATAATATTTAACTGTTGTAATTAAATATTATTATAAGTATTCTAATTGCATAGATTGATTATTCAGGTCTTGTCCTATTTTCTTACTTAGAATTTAATTGTTCATATTATGTTATATAAGTATATAACTCTGAACAGTCGTCCACTGAAATTTACTGTCACTCGTTTGAACTGTAGATTTAGTAAACTAAATAAAATAATAATGATAATTTATTGACTTTCAAACATATATAAATAATTGATTGAAGAGTCATTAGGGATCAAAAAAAATGTTGATTATAATTATCGATACCCAGTTTTATGACAAAATCTTTTATTTTGTTATAAGATAATAATTAGTAATGAATTAACACAAGTTAATTATTCTGTTCTTAGCATTTACCTCAGTGTACAATGAACTATACATTTTATTTAACCTCTTGGTGAAATTATCATTTGACAGAAAACTCTCAGCCCATCCAGTCAAAAACTCTGGGTCAAATTCTAATAATGTTGTAACTATGTTGTAACCTATTCTGCAGTGAGTGAGTGACCCGGGCGGCACGCATCAATAGAAGTAATAATAATAATAACAATGGTACAGCACGACGCGTTAAAGAACAAGTGATAGGTACATGCATTTTAATAAACCAAATTCTAGGTAAAATTAATAGCATAGTAAGTACAAAATATTATCCCGGATATAACATGAATATACGAATGACGTCCAAAAGTGACATCAAGCCTATGCAGCGCGTGTATCATTTGTATACTAAAAGCCATAGTAGGGGTCTGATAGGACTACTCGGCGAAATACGCTGATGGACAAGCGTCCATCAGACGAGCAGCCAGCCTCAACTCGAGCAGACACCAAGCTAATATACCCAGTCGCATCTCGCTTACCACAGTTTAAACCAAATTAATATATATTGAACTTAGACATTATTTTACCGAGTTAAATAAAATACCAAATATTCAATAATCTTCGTGGTTTTATTTCAAAATACTTTCAACATTCAACTGTTGTAGTTGGCGCATTACAATGTTACAGTGATTAATATTCGTTGCGATTCCAATATTTGATATTTCTATGGTTTCGACAAAATATAAATCAGTTAAAAAATTGTAAATATTTTCGTACATCGTAAACATACATTCACTAAAGTTTCTGCTAAATTATCGATTGAAGTAATATCTTCAGGATACTACTGTGCTTCAAATAAAGGATAAAAAAATGTAATACCTCTATAGGAAGGTATCAGATATTTATTAAAGTTTTTTTTTTCGCCAGACAGTTTTAAATATACTATAAATCATTATAATTATTTTTTAACTATTCATAATACCTTCAATTTTCATGAAATATCTACAATTTAAACAAGAATAAATAAATAATTTCATACTATTTTTTTAATAAATCCAGAATTAACCAGAATTAACCGAAAATAACCGGTATTTTTCATATATGGTAATAACCGGTTCTAGAACCCTAGTATTTTTTTAGAAAACTGAAATGAAACCGAAACCCTTAAACAAATTAATTTAATAACCTTAACCGGAACCGAAAAACCCTATAGGTTCCAGTCCCTGACGCTAACGATATATCAGCTTAGCATTTTTGTAACAATGATTTATCATTGAATTAAAATTTAACACACTATACACAATTACAGTGCTCTAATACTAAATTACGAGGTGTATTACTTTCTACTATTATTACTATGAATTATTACTATGCATTACCTATTTGTGTTGTTCTTCTGACCCACTTGGAACACAACAAATTTGTGTTTATCAAGTAAATTTTTTTTTTAAATATTGATTATTATCAAGAACAGTGATTTCCGACGTGTGTTTCGTGGAACCTGAGGGTTCTGTGGGAGAATCTCGAGGGTTCCGCCAGATGTATGTGAATATTGAGAAAATTATTTTATACCATACATGGAAAAAAAATATTACCTAAATAATAGTTACTATAGAATAATATTGCTGTAATATATTCGTTTTAAAGACATTGAGATTTCAAAAAACACGCAATTTTTTCCTAAGGGTGCAGTGGTCGTAAAAGTTTGGATAGATCACTTCATATATAGACTTTTATTGATTTTTTGATTTTAAAATCATAATGATATTTCATATAGGTACCTATAGTTATAATTTATTTCTAAATACTAACTAACAATTTCCTGTTACACGTCGGTCAGAGAGAGAGAAACAAATAATTTATTGTAAGTTGTAAATCTTAAACGAAGACAAAAAACAATTCAAAAAAATACTTATACTTCAATCGATTGCAATCACCAACCGATGATTGATCACAAAGACGAATAGGTTATATATTTAACGTAAAATTACCATTTGAATATTAGTCACTATTAGTCGTCGTTTACATAGATCAGAGATCGATAACTTACCATAAATGTCAAACACATTATTGTACGTTAAGTTATTATAACGGCGAAGTGGCAGCAGACCACTTTTTGTTTGTGTATGCCTAGGTTAGTATAAAGTAGTTTTAGGAAATATATTAACTGTAGTTAAGTTGCTATCAACTAGAATTGAAGACTAGATTTATTTAATTTACACAGACATTAAACTAAATTAAATCATGATGGAAGAATAAAGTGTAATGATATACTTTACAATGTCAAGACCTCACGAACATTTTTTAATTACAATAAAATAACTAATACCATAGTTTTATTATTCTATGTTTAAATATCGAATTTTGTCCAAAGTTGATATTAAAATGTCAAAATAATAAATCAAGCTTATAATAAATTCTTTAGAATTTTTAGTTTCAGTATAAACTATATTTACTTACGAGGAATCGTATACTACGTTTTCATATATTAGCTATACAAATTGAAAATCGTATACATTTTTAACTACATAAATACAAAATATTACGCGATTAGACGAACTTTGTCAGCAATTGAATTTCAAATGCTCATAAAAAAATCATGCCTAAGTATCATTAATAGTTTTAAATAGCTATAAACAAACCATGTACATATATGTGTATAAATCGTAGAATGTAGATGGATAATAAGGGCTTATATAATATATTATTATTATGATTATTATGTCTATCTAGAGAAAAAAGAAAGGAGAATTTAAAAAAAAATCATGAACTTTACAACACGAAATGCTTTATTTCGATAATAAATAAACAATATTAAATAGTATATATTATGCGTATTTATCAAATCTACTGACAAATAATTGACAGTTGTTATTTGAAAAATAAAATGTTAGTTAACACACTAATGGAACTTCGGTATTATAATAGTGCTGACTGTATTTGTCGTCCAAAGACAACTTCGAGCTGTGGGGGTAATCAAACGCTACGTTTTCATTGATCGTTTTAATAATATTTGCATCTTTCAACATATTCCTACAATTTGATTCGGCAACAATGTGAATAACAGGCTGATTGATGCAAAACTATAGAAGAAAACAAAAATTACAAAAATTACAAAAATACAACTATAACTTGTAACATTAGATGTAAGATATAAATAATAACGCCCGTCAATGAATAACGTAATCACTATTATCTCGGTCATAGAACATATTATTATGTTCCATGTCTCGATCGTATTAAAGCGACTCACTTTGTTTAAGGAGTCCATAGACGTGTCGGACAGCTCGTTGGATACGAATACTTGGGGTATCGATAATAGCTTATTGGATAGTGGTTCCAGTTTAATCAGTGTGTTGAGTTGTGTTTGCACCATGTTTAACGAGCTACTCACGTCACGAGTTGCCGTGATATTGTTTGACTGAAGTAGCCGGATAATGTTCGTGTCCCATTCGTGTTGAGATGAAAATTTTTTGGCCATCTGTATCTCGTTGAAAAAAAAATAAGATAAATATAGACCATTTTCAAATCTTATGAAGTAAATTGGGTTGATGGTCGATCAGGTTCGTACCTCACAGTCGATCGACAAGTATCTCGAAAGCAACGACGCGTTTATGCTGTCGTCAAGAAGGAGATTTTTTTTGGTCCAACTGAGAAGGGTGCTTGGTACTCCGTTCAACAGCGACAGTGATACCAAAATACCTTCAGTTTCCAATATTTGAGCCATAACTAGAGCAACTGCCCCGCCCCAAGACTCTCCGATCAGAGTGACTGCTCGGTGTTCGGTTATTTGTCTTAATTTCTGAAAAACACATCATGTCATCATCATAACAAGGTAAGGTGGTAAATGAAGGTTACCGGTCAAAGTATCTTCAAAAAAAAAAATGTTTTATGTACAATATAAATATACCTATCATTAATATAAATAATTCTGATATGAATAATCAATAAGCTACCAGGTAAATAATAGCTATTAGGTACATACCTATAACGTCAAGATTTAGTTTATATTTATTAGTATAATAATTTATGAAATATCAATATTAAGAAATTAGAGAATTCAGAGTATAAACAGTATAGTATATAATATATAGTATGTATATTATTCAACCACCCCTAAGTCATTTGTATTTTAACGACAAGTTTTCTTTATGATTACAATACAAAATGTGAATATAAAAGTTAACTATACATAATACGTGACTCATGAGTAATAAATATATACCATACGTGATTATTCGTCTATTCGACAATAGAAAGAAGGGCAATATTTTGACAATGTTGAATAACTAAAATATTGGATATTGTTTTGGCAGGTCCCTACTGTTGTATGCCATAGTTCCAAATCAGTTTGATGACACCTACTTATTATTATAGAAACCGTTTGTTTTTCAAGTATAGTGTAAAATGGCTTTCCAACTTGCAAGTAAAATTAACGAATTTTTCTTTGATTTGTAACTTTTTCTGGTAGAAATTTGATGTGATTAACATTGTATTATATCCAATATTGTACATGAGATATTTTTTCAGAGTTAATTAAACCAGGGATGTTTATTTATTTTTACGAGACTTAACGTATACAATAGAATCTCACTTTTACGAGGGCGCTGGCTACGCTATTGACTGATTCGAATTTGGACGGATATCGGGCCTCGAACGTCGGGTAGCCCAGGTTGTTGTACAGGTTTGTCATGCAGTTGGGTTGAAATCCTGGCATAACGAATACGGGATACGCTCCTTTGGCGTCAGCGTACAACACGCTCTTGGTAGCCACTTCCACGAAGTCTGGATTACCAACAACGATGTACTTTGAGTTATGTTCCAGCTCGCCGATGGTGCTCGGTAGGAACATGTTGTTATGGTCGTACCGCAGCACTTTAGAATCTTAAATCGAAAAATATACAGGTAAAATGTATGTACTTATACAACGGTAATTTATAACCTAGGTACTAAAATCTATACGTTCATAAACATGTACGATGTAGGTACTCTGTTTTTTACAGTACACTTTTTTTTCCGAAGGCCTAGTTCGGACACCTATTTGGCAGAATTTCTAATTGGGCACTTAAAGGTTTCTCCCATGCCTGGTTGGGGGATGGCGGTCTCGCCGTCTAAACAGTTACCTGCCCAGAGAGCCAGTGGCCGAGATTCGAACCGCCGACGGTGCGCGTTAGAACCGACGCCGTAGTCCGCTCGGCCACTCTGTCCCTCTACAGTGCACTACCGTATGGTTATAGAATAAACAATAAATTATGATAATAAAGTGAAAACAACAAACAATAGATTATACCATACGTGCTATGGCGTCTACATCTCGTGATAGGATAACGTCATGATGTATCATAAATTAAATATACAAGATTAAGCTGATTTATGTTTATTGGAGGTTCGGTCAGCAGTATACTGATATTATTAGAGAAGTTAATCTTAAACTCCATAGTTTCTGAGCCAATGTTATTTTTCTTTTTTATGTTGACCATAGTAATTAATATGGTTTTCTCTATGTTAATTTGTTTGGACAATTTGTATTTATTGTGTATATTTAATATGTTTAATTTATAAGTTATCTGTAATTTGGAAATAAATAAATATTATTTTCATACGTGTCCATTTGTCAGCCTCGTGTTCCGAGCACACGACTACGGCATTCGTGAGAGCGTCAGATTTCAGAATTAAATTCTCCAGTATGGGTATGATTTTGCTGAGCTTAGGTTTGTCACCATTCTGGCCCCACGACAAGCACAGAGCGTTGACGCCAGTTGACTTTAATTGATCGCACGTTTTTGCCCCACCGCAGAATAAGCATGTGAACAGCGTTTTCTGATTCTGTTTTGTGACGATTTGACCCATCGCGAATTGCATGTTTTCGATCATTTTTTCTTCCACCTTTGAAATATCAACGATCAGACAACATATTATTAAACCTCACGGTGGTCTGGGGAAAATAATTGGTTAGAGACGCACGGTTTGTGCGTTTCAATCACATGTCAAAAATGTATAAATAAAAAGTGTCCAAAAGCACGCTATCCTTTAAAAATTGTCCGTCCAAAACGCATGCCGTGGGCATCATATGCTTTATATGCCAATATTACATATTATGTACTCGTCATTTAGAAAATGATAAACCTACAGTTCACTATTTCAATATACCTACTTTTTTCCAGTTAAGTCCACAAAATAGCCAAAATATTATGATAAGTAAAACTGTAATATACATCATGATATATGAATAGGTACCTAATGTTATATTGTTTATATTTTACATTATCCATGGGCCATGACATTCTGACAGAGCCGTTTAAAAAATGGCATGCAAATTGGACAAATTTTTTTTTTAAGCTCCAATGCCGACACCGATGACTTACACCGCTCACGAAGAATATCGCAGCCAATGGATACGTTGCTGTCGAACTTTTTAATAAATCGTAAGCCGATTGTTCGGTGTCTAATAATGACTGTGACACTAACTGCACGGTGATTCCCTTATAACGATCAAGGAAGATGTTGAACTTCCTTGACACTGTCGGTGTCAGTGAATATGTTTCCAAGCCCACGACTACTTTCAACGCACCTCTTTGCGCCAACCATTCCACCAGACACAACCAATCGTCACATGAGTTTCCTATAAACATAATTTTGATACATATAGGTATAAAACTACTTGGTGCTATCGATGTTGGATTTGGTTTTACCGATAACGAAGTACACTTTATCTGGGCAACATTGGAATTGGCGTGTTGCGTTTCCTGCGTTGATGGCTTTCGACGTGGATATCACGACACGTTTAAATTCGTTTTCTCGAGTCAAGTTCCTACAACACGTAGCGAAGTCAAACGAATAAGAATTTACGAATATTGCACCGTAAATATAATAATAATATTATTGTTAATCAATTATCGTATTCTCACTCGAGGGTCTCCAGAGCTTGAGTTCCCGTGCACGCTCCAGTCAGTACATGTCGATCAAAGGGTTTGATCGTACCGTTATGTAAGCCTTGTTGAATCAACTTTTGAATGACCTGTTTTGTATCTTTGCATTCTGCCATTATTCTGTCCATGCCGATAGAGAAGAACGATATACATTTAAGAAATTTTAGCATGCCTTTTAAGAAATACAAAGGTAACATTATAGTTAAATTTAACATCCATAGAAACTTTCGAATACTATTATATAATATTGTTGTACCCATTTTATATTTCTTTTTCATGTCGCTTTTGGTCAGTTGGAAAAACTTTCCATGATCTGCAATTACTCGAAAAGTAGCGTAAAAATCGTCTCCTTCTAGACAGTTTATAATTACGTCCATCTTATGGTTCGCCATGAGGAATTTAATTTCGAAATTCTCTTTTTCATAAATTATTACGTTTGAATGTGGAAGCTATAATTCATACGTAGGTAATTTATCAAAATGTATCAAAACTATACGTGCATTTTTAATCTTACGACGCCCTTCAGCTTATAGATACGTACCAATGGGAATCTCTGTTTTAACAGTTCCATTTGTTTAGAATCGGATACGGTGACATAAATTTGACATTTTTTTTCCAGACATATGTCTATTGCAGCCCGGCCTACAGCAGTTAATCCAGAATGTACTAGCACTGAATTTTCTTCGGTTATCCCACTAATTACGATCAACATGTAATACGCCTGTAATGTATCGAAATAAAATGCACAAATTAATTATAATCATAATAATGATAATAATAATAATAATTGTATATAATATTTTTATAATAAAAATTTCACAGCGAATAAACATTATGTTTACCATTGAATATGGCACCGGAATGGTCGACGCTTCTTCAAGGGACATGTTTTTAGGGACTTCCCAAGATAGAATAGGATCAGCAGTGATATCAGAAACTGTCGGTATAAATGGCGCAACTCCCATTATCAAAGACCCGTCAGACGCCAGACCGGAGTACTCAATAGGCCCTAGCTCATCGTACTCTACATTGTTGTATCTCGTATCTACAATTGTGTCTTGAGGATTCAGACCGATATACTTTACAGAAACGTTTTTCAACCTAAAATTCAAAAAATACATATTAAAATTATAATAAAGATCATTGTTTGATAATGTAATACCCAAATCCATAGTATAAAATAAAACAACGTATATGATTACTATGATAAAATATATATTTTTAACTGCCAAAATGTGTACTTAACAATCAAAGGTTTGTAATAGGGATCACACGTGATAGCGGTAAGTATAAACTAATATAATGACTGCAATCAATCAAATACAATTTTTCATTAAATTAATCTTATACATATGATGGATGAAAATATAATTTAACAACAATTTTAACACCTTATTCAAAATAGATAAACTCTAATAGATATTTAGTTTATTTTATTACTCGATTATAATAAAGACATAGCCTAGGTACCTATAGTATGTTTTTTTATATGACAGACAGTATTGACAGTATTGGCATTAAAATATAATTAGAAAGTTGTATTAGGTATTCTATTATAGATAATTAATTTACATGTTTAGTTAATTTCAATAACAATATAGGCATAGAATATAATTTTGGCATCAACATTTTTCTTGGAAAAAATATATACACTATATTATATGATTGAAATCAATAAAGAACTATTAAATAATTATTATCAACATTAAAACTTAATGATTAAGTTACATTCAATGCAAAAACTTACGATGTATTAGATAAGTTAGCGAGAAGTGTCTTTTTCATCGATGTTTGGGTATTTATAACATTTATGAATTTGATTTCCTTATACGTAACCCATCGTCCATTTTGGTAGACGTTAACTAATAAGTCTTTGGCTATTTGTTTTGAATAAAATGGATTACTGGTACTAAATCCAGGAACAGAATTATCCAGCAAGAAGAAAAACCTAAAACACCAAAATTTCTGTATGTAGTTTATTTAATTAACATAAACACAGTTTATAATTTCCTTACCGAATATTTTTTATTCTATTCGTTTTTTTCACCAATGATATTATTCCATCTACCGGTTGAATCTTAGACACTAAATAAATGGTTTTATTTAATGATTTCAAATTAGTTAATAAATCTTGAAATTGGTCGCTGCAGTTTATATTTTCTGAAGTCAATCTTTGTATTATAGCATCACTATCGACTTTTGAAACCTGTAAAAATGATGTCGTTCAATATAATTAACACTTTATATATATATATATATTTTTTTAAAAGAGATGTACAATCTGTACCCTGGTCCCTGGGGTAGAATAAGAATATGTGCTATTTTACAGTGATATTTGAATACTTGTTAGAAGGAACCATCGAGTAGTTAAACTTTCTGTTGAATTTTTTGATTAATTAATTGAACTAGATAGTTTTTATTTAATTTTTAAAGAGGTATCTTTTTATTTCTTTTTTAAGCGTCTTGGATGATTTCCAGAAATTTCTTTCGATGGTATATACTCGATTAATTGATTTGTGTGAATTATCAGACGATTGTGAAAATACTTATAGGAGCATTTTGCATCTTCTTGGACTGTTTTTTTGATAGAGATCAGTCATCAATGAGAAAGGTATGGTTTTATATGTATGTCTGCAGAGAGTAAGTTATTTTTCTTATGGTAATATTTTAAAACGTCTGTATTTTTTTAGGATTTGAGATTTTGGCATTGTTCCATAATTGATAGTCATTAATTGGTATAAGTTTTAGTATGGATAGTAACTTGAGTAGTTTATTGCTTAGGTTGGTGTATTTAATTGTTAGTGCGAGGAGTTTTAAGCATGCGTAGCCAGCCGGAAATTTTCTGTACCAATCCTAAATTTGAGAAATATGATTTTAAAGATAAATGGAAGTTAAAGCAGGGTCAGCACCAGTTGATTGCCTTGGCATCTGCACAAACACTATATTTAAACTTTTTTCGATCCATCATACATTTTTATTATTTTAACATTGTGTACGAGTAAATATTTTTATTATAAAACACTTTCAAGTGGTACCTTTTTAATTAGAGCCAAATTGTTATCACCGAATTTCTGTTGCAGCACTACTGTATAATCACCATTGTCGGATAAAGGACCTTTTGAAAATACGATCAAGTGAACACGACTTCTATTTTTCATCAATAACATAGCTTGCGATAATCTTGTGTGTCTTGTCAATGCAACATATTGCGAATTGTCTGATCCCCTGTTTAGTTGCCCCGACTTACCATCGTCTTTTATCATCATCACATCGAAACCCTAAAAATCAATATTTAATTATTTAATAATACCCAAAACCAATGTGTTTGCTAAAATCACACTAAATTGTAGACACTATACTTTGGTTTTTAAAATGTGATCGGAGTAATTTTCCATCTCGGCGTCCTGAATGTCGTACACGGGATACATGAAAACATTTTCAAAATCGTCACTCTGTCTGAATTCAAGAACTATGTCCATACACGTGTCAATAAAATCCATGGGATTCTGCGAATAAAGTTGAGCAATGTGTTAGCAATGTAAGTTTGATGTGTTCTATGTTTTCATTTTCATTTTCACCAGAGTAGGATTAAGAGCTATAAGCACATTCACACTAAAGGCCACATAACTGTCATGTCTTACACAATTACTTACAAGTATTGTACGCTATAAAATGTTTGACCTATATATTTTAACGAATACACATTTTATTAAATTATAACATTTTGTTAATGTTATTGGTTTATTTATTGCAGTCAAAATTGTCCGTGATTTTCGAAATGAAACTTTCGATATAAAATAATGAAATAATGAATCCAGTGATAATAATATACCCTTATAATGGTACATTTTTCTTAGACCTTAGAAATATACCTATTTTACCTCCCCTTTAATCCTTTAATAAAAGCATAATATGATAATGGTGATATAGCTCACTTTGATACTAGGATTGGACAGATCGACCAAACTCTGTTCTCTAAGCTGGAATGTGGTCTTTACCAACGGATCCAACGGCAATACTTCGAAACAGGGTAGAGAAATCTTTATGCCTTCGCAAGTCACTTTGTTGGTAAATACATTGTACTGGGCGGCCAAATCTGTATAAACATTTAAAAATATCTAAATTAATAAACTAGTTTAATACAAGATCCCATAAAAGTGGTTTTTATAGAAGTTCAAAAATGCAGAGTTAAATAACATTTAGATTCCTAACTAAAGAATGCATTAATTTTACAATGATGTGTGTTTTTTTTCTTTTCTGCCTGTCATCAAAATTTTGGATAGTAACAATGCTCCGATTTTTAAAATCAGCATTTTTTCTGATGGAAAAGTGAATCTAGTTGGTACTGTTGGGAGGCAAAAATGGAAACTTACAAGTAATTTTAGAAAGCTTCTAGAAAAACAAAAACATTTTTAGAAATTTTAAAATTTATAAATATTTTAAAATTTATTGTTAGTAAAAAAGTTTGAACATATAATACAAGGTTCCTTACAAGTTTAATTAATGTAAGTTCAAAAATATCAAAAATATCAGAAATACATGGGCACAATTGTTTTTTATATGCATTTAAAGTTAAAATGTTGACAAAAATCATCAACATTTTCAAACGATTTTTCTATTTTCATACCCAAGATTAAACATTTTAATGGAAGATTTCATGTAAATTTATCTATCTACAACTTTAAAATTTTTGCCACAACGTAGGTTTACTCATTATACATATTTCCAATACACAATGAAATGTTCAAAATATTTAGATTAATTGTAAACTACTTATAGCACGATCCTATTCACACCGTCTTACAGTATATACAATATATGTGATTAGTTTAGAGAAAAAAAATAAATTAACCAACCTTATTACTAATAAAAAAACAAATTACAAATAACTATGCAAAATATGAAGGTAGGCGGGTAGGTATTAAAATATCCTTAGAAGAACAGGCTGACAGAAAGTCTCTGCTCAGAATCGTGACTGCTTCAATTCATATTTTTAATAGAAAATAGATTAGATGATATAATATTATGTGCGGATTTAGTACCTCCTATTCATCGTGCAATCTGTAAAACAATTATAGTAGGTACCCACTACCTACCTACTTGACTATAATATTTATAGAATATAGCTATACACATTTAATAACTAAACCTTGCCACATTAACTGTACATTTTACCTATCGGTGCTGAACTTTCCAACAACGTGGATGGGTCGATACATATCTCTTGGAACGAAATCGGGACCACGAGCTCTCCACGTTTCTCCACGTGATGGACTGTTGCCAGCTGCAGCATAGCGTCCAAATAGTGAATCCAATTGTTATCCCACGATACACCTGCTTCCAATCCTGCGGGATGCATTTAAAATAGACCGTCAAATCGTATTTTTGTGTGCCAATCGTGTGAGTTGTAAGAATATCAGTATGTATAGAACTGATAGTCCAAACATATTAAGATCCCGTTAAACAATTTAAAAGCTTTCAGTGTACTAAGTATACTATAGTTTAGTGTTTTGTAATACTACGCTGTAACGGAAACCGACAACTTCAGAATTTAAATCGAAAAAAATAACCGTTAGAGAAACTTAAATCGAAATCATTAAAGTTATAAATATCGGTTTCAAGCTTTGATGGCGGGATACACAGTAGGTAATAATATACAATACTATATCTATTTTGTGCATACTATCTTCGTAGATGTCCGCGTGCCGAATCGTTTTGAAAACGTCGCCGACATTGTAGCCGAACTGTTCGAGGGTTGAGTAGACGTCGTCGTGACTCAATGATACAATAGATTTTCCGCCACCGCTGCCGACGCTTTCCCCGTTCACTGCTTTTGTATTTTTGTTCGACTTCGGTTGGTCGAATACAAATATGTATCCAGACAACACAATTGTATTGTTTAAGCACAGCTCAAAGCGCCCTGTACCACTCTGTATTGCCGTACACAAATCACCGGATTCTAAAACAAAACCACCACCAGAAAACTTAAATCAGAGATATGCGTGAGAATGTGAGATATTGTATTTGCAATTCAGGAACAAACGTTACCTAATTAAATACACACTAAAGACTATACTATAGGTATAACAGTCAATGGGTCGATGTTTGAATTCGATTTATCATTGTATCGACTTTAATTCTAATTCAAGACCATTTACTACTCTAAACTTGGTTTCAATTGAAAAAAAATTTCGTTCTACGTTTTTATAATAAAACATTATACACCTTTTTTTTTTGTTTGCTTGATATTTTAATTTTAACTAAGTTATTAGCATTTTTAAATTAAATTTTTTTTTGTAATTTTTTTAATGCTCATAACTTGCTTTACAATTAAAATATCTAGAATATACATCCATAGGTGCCCTGCCCTTGATAATATTTTGCCTTCGAATTTGATAAAAGATCAATAAACACTCTAATAATAGAGTAAAATGGATTCTTCTTCACGTACAATTTTCTAGGTAACGAGCAGTAAGGTAGAAACCACATATTATTATGCGGGTTAACGTCCTATTAAATATTAATAAAAGTCTACTGCGTGATAGGTGGCATATGTTGTGGGGCCACGAGGGTCAGGGTGTAATTTAAATTTATATGTACCAAATAAAATACCTAAATATTAAAACTTTAACAATAATAATTAATTGATAATGCCGTAATGGCAGGAACGGGATATAAATATATAATGCTTAGATTTTCGCTAAGATAAAAAATCGCGTAGAAAAATATTTCCATGAAACCAATATAAATGGTGAACATTTATTTTTATTTTTATCATATAGAATTAATATAAAATGGTTTTTACTTGATAAATTAACTGGTAACATAATAACATTTATAATTAATTTATAACCGTTAACATAGTAATTAGTTAACCTTGGTTGATAAGTCATTCAATATCGATGTTTTCTGTGTGTACTCAATAATCATTTATAATCATTTATAACCAAATACGTTTAAAAGAAAAAAAATCATAACTTTTGCTCCCAACGCTTAATGCTAAATTACAACGCATAACTTACGGATTTTGTTTATTACGACGTGTTTATGATAATGAACATCTTGAAAGACAACGGGTAAGTTCATGTCGGGTGCTTCACGTAATTGATTGAACGATTCCCACGTGTAAAACTAAAGAAAACGTATACGGCATAAGTGATCGTTTTGTCATCATAAATAGAGCACAATGCGAGCACATACTGAGGGTAAAAATTAATATAATATTTTAATTTGTAGGGACTAGGGAGTATAGATACTTCTTACTATTATATGTAGCTTTAAGTTATGTTTTTTAATTATATACCAATAGTGCTGAGAGTGGAAGAACGTGACGGCCGTGTATTTCATATTCTTCGATTGAACTGTTTGTAGAAGGTGACAGCGAAATAAGCCTTTCACCTTTATTCTTTTTTATCTATAATTTTTATAATTCCGATGATGAATCTGATATATTTTTTTTTTATTTATAAAATATATTTTCATATCGTTGTACAGTATACTAACCAGTATTGTCACGTCGATGGTTGACCATACTTCTTCGTGATTCCATGAACACAACGTATGCAATGGTGGAGTACCACTAGCCACGGGATAGCTAACAGGGTTGTACAACATTTCAATATTTGGATTCAATCCACTGCAATACAGCCTAAAAGAAAATTAAATTTTTTAATCACTACTCTAGATTGATAGATGTATAAAAAAAAATGAAATTTTGACATAAGGAATTTTTGTTATCATTTCCAATAGTAATTACTAATTATTGTGTTAATTAAACATTAGGTTTTTTTTATATGTGTTCTGCAATATTATCGTATCTATAAATATTGTACTGTTCTACAATAAATAAATATTATCATTGAAAAAAATTAAAAATATTTAAACAACTTTGTTCAAGCCATTAAACATAAATATAGATAAATAAATATCACCGGCTTCTCATTTAAAACCATTTGTAGTAATAGACAAACTGAAGAAATTGTCCAGCTATAAGAGGTGCCAGTACCATATTGTTATATATTAATATCAATGACGATTTAAAACCAACTGTTTAAAATTGTGATGAAATAAGTGATTTGAATCGTAAGGATTTATGTTCACTTACTTTCCGATAGCCATCAACAAATATCTCACGGAATCTCCAAATACTTTTTGTGTCAACGGGATGTGGACCAATTTGCTCAATGATCTTTTGAGTATGGCCTGGAGAAGACCATGTGGTGCGATCTCAATGACGACGGCATTGCTCGGTATGTGCACACACGTTTCCTCGAACAGAACGGGACTCAGTAGGTTGTTGGTATGATATTCTGCCGAACAGTAACGAGCCAAATCTGTATTCCATTCTGACTCTGGTATAGAGGTACTGAGCCATCGAGACGATCTCTGTTTTGGATTCGGTATGTTCTGAAAGCCCATTAAAACCCGTATCAATCGAGACCCGAATAGCGACGCATGGGCGAAACATATTATATATTATATGAAAAATAAAACACACTTTAGTCAGGTAACTAAGTAGAGCTGGAGCCGCTGGCTGTATATACCGGCTGTGGAACGAGATGTTCGAAGCGTTGACCATCCTAGCGAAAACATTTTCCGACTTGAGCTTCTCAACGAACTCCGTGATGCTTGCAGTGGGCCCGGATATCGTGCAGCTCTCCGACGAGTTGTGGCACGCTACGTCTATGTCATGTGGTAATCGGTCCTTGATGTCCTTATAACCAAGACCTACAGCTGCCATCATGCCCTTTGGAAGTTTTGTGTCCACAGAGGCCCGACCCCGGGCGTACGCAGCCATTATCGTCTCTTCAGCTGTGAAACAACCGTCGGCGTAAGCGCAGCCCAACTCACCGAGGGAATGTCCGATAATACCATCCGGTTCGATGTCCAACGCCCTAAGGATGTCCACCAGACCGATCTATAATAAAAACCAACATGTAGGTACATGGTAGAATATTAATTATTATATTTTATAATGTTATTATTTGATTATTATTGTAATAAGCACAAGACTTAGTGTCGATTTATCGGTCCAAGCCGACCAGCGACAAACCACAGTATTCCAAAACGCGTTTTTGAATGGGCAATTTAAATACCTCAAGAAATGTATAGCATATTTATTTATTTAAAGTAATAGATAAAAATTACAAATAAAATGCAAACAAATTATCAACTTACAGGCTGTCGAATAAATACAATATAAAGTAATAAGATAAGTTAATAGATACTTATAGTGTAATAGAAATTAAGAACAAGACAATTATGTAATAAATGACAAAAGTATATGATAAAATAATGGGTTCAAATTAGCTAAATACATAGATTGGTAAAGAGGTTTATTATCATCATAGTGAGTGGCAGTCAAAGAAATATGGAATGAAACAGATTGGGAAAAATTTTTTTTTACCATTAGACATAAGACTATTAATGTTAACACTTGAGATATTATTGGATGCGGTTCTATGAATTTTGATCTATTGCTTCCTATTTTATATGATTGACTCGAGCCATGAAATAAGAGTTTCTTTATACCTGATTCGAAAACTATAATAACAGCATGAAGGTTTACATTATTTAATGCCAAATCGATATTGACTAAATATACTTGGGAATAAACACTGATATGAGCGTAGAAATTCGTGAGAATCTTGAGTATTCATTAAGTCTCAATAGACTTGAGTATTCATCAAATCTCAATAAACTGGAAAAAAGTCCGTCAAATTGTAATAATATGATTAAATGTACAAAATACAATTTAACTATTTACGGATAAAAATCGTTACAATAATACATTTATTTTTTCAAAAATATATTGGTTTTTTGCCATGTATTTAGGTTTTTGGAATATTGTTCATCGTTTACATACCTGAATCGCTGATATACCGACGAACGAGTTCATGATATTGTCAAACAACGTCGAATCCAGGCTAGTCAAAATATTCACTATATCGATGCCTAACGGCCGCAGAATCCTGTCACACTTTTCGATCGCTTCGGCGAAAATTGGTATTCGTAATAGCTGCGCACCCATACCAAACCATTGTGATCCCATACCGGAGAACACGAACCACACTGGAGGTTTTTCATTCGTGATTGACTAACAAACACATATTGGCATAAATATTAAGTAGATACATAAAAAAAAAATGATTTTAAGTTCAGGTAAGCTTACGTAAACGTCTTTTTCTCTCCGCGGGCCCGGTGTGGGAATGATGAAGAAACTTCGATTGAAATGCGCACTAATGTTTTTGGAGTACACTTTATGCAACAGCGATGTGTATTCTTCATCAACATTATAACTTTCGATCTATAAACAAAAACAACAAAACGATGTGACATTAGTATCTAGTAGATTACATACAATTTAAATATATAATTAAAACATACAGTGTTTATTGTTTTCCTGACCCCAGCATCACTACGTCCAGAAACAAGAATTAACCTCGGTAAATCGTCATCGAACATTTCGTCTTTTGCATATATTCTCTTCTTTTGTTTGTTATACTTTTTCATAATAATATGACCATAATTCCCTGTTCTACCGAAAATATTTAATCCTATGATATCACCATTTAAAGGGGTCTTTTCTGTGACAATCTGAAAGAATAGGTAATATGATAGCATGGTAAAAATATATTTTTAACAAGGGTGAAAAATAATAAAATACTCTTCATAAGATCTAATTTGTCATTTTTTTGTCACTCAATATTAATTAAAACAAAGTTTTGATGACAAATTATCATACTTTCGTGTGATCTTAGGTACTAATAAAAGTGCATTCAATTAAATTTAACTACCTGCACTTTTCCAGATGTAAGAGCATCTGATTCACTATTTGGCGTGGTATAATTTATATTGGGAGGTATAAAACCGGTGTCCATTGCGATGATTGATTTCACTATCGATACAAGACCAGCTGAAGCATCGGTGTGTCCTAAATTGCTTTTCACCGAACCGATCTTCAAGGGTTCTTTTCGATGGGGAGGACAAAATACATCTTTTATTATGTCTAACTCCATTGCATCTACATTCTGAAATTAAAATAAAATATATATTATAATCAGTATGTGAGATAATGAGAAAAAAAATTATAAAAATAATACCTTGATTCCACATCCGTCAGCTTCGATATATGCTACGTTAGCGGGATCTACTCCAGCTTCTGCGTATGCCTCCATCACTATTTGTTTGTAACGTTCAGTAGAGTAATTAGTAAATACTCCTCTGAGATCTCCGTACTGTTCCATTTTTGCACTCATTATCGTGCCATATGACCGTTTTGCGTCCAACGAATTTTGTAGTAATATGGCCACGCACGATTCAGACCTGTTGAATCCATTTGCTAAGAAAAAAAAAATAAAAACCAATTTCTATCAAACCTTAATATTATAAATTACGACGAGTTGTTAACTCGATAACCAATAGAGGTAACTGGTATAATGTAAAAAAATATAGAACTCACCATCTTCGCTAAACGACCGAGTCTCTATCCCGTCGTTTAGTACACCTAAACCTTTTAACTGAAGTGATAAATTTGGTCTTTGCACTAGATTGCAACCTCCAATTATCGCAGTTCTGATGTGGCCTTTTTCAATCATGTGCTTAGCCATCACTATTGCATCCACACCACCAGTGAACGACGAAAATATCGTGAAACTAGGTCCTATATATGAGACAGTAAATTATTTTAATGATTCTTGAACGAAACGTGTTCCCGTTACCGACAAGACATAGTATTTTTCAAACGTAATAGATCGGTTTGATAACACGATGATTATTAAATAATAGCACATTAAGCTGTATAAATGGTTAGCACAAAATCGTAAAACAAAATAGAATACTTACCGTTCAAATTTAAAACGTATGAAAGTCTATTTGCCTGCATCGCCTTGTTGTGACCAACTATGGCAAATCCTAATTTCGATTCGTCAAACATCGCTATTGTATCGGTTTCACTACCCGAAGAACATGTGAATACTGCAGTATTAGTATCGTATAAATCTCCCGGATTAATACCTGAAAAATGGATTTATCAACACTTTTAATAACCCAAAAAATTAGTTGCTCTAAACAATATATTTTTTTCTTTTTTTTATTGAAATTAAAATGATTGACGTTTTAAGTGTTTTTTCTTTTAATTATGTATGAAAAAATGTTTATTTGTAAATACGTATACATTTTGAATAATATTTTAACCTAAAGTTACCTATCTTTCAGCAATAAAACATGCTGTGTCAATTTTTTTTTTAAACACGTTTAAATTTCAAATTTTTACAATATATTATTCTAAATCTTGGAAATATTTCAATTATTTTGAAACTAGATGATCTCGTGCACTTCGTTTCCCGTTAAATGTACCAACTCTATATGACTCAAAGTTTGTTCAATTCGTTATTTAATATTCGGTGTTTGGTGTTCGAAATTTATCTTAACTCTACTATTGCCAGGGATAAAAATTCTGATTCGCAACAGTATATTATCAGCTAGGCAATCTACCTGTGGTAAGATCGATGACCCCGTGCTGTTTGTACGTAACTTTATAATTTCACTCTAAAGTATCAAAGTTATACCAAGTATGTCACTGAACTCTTCCTAAAAGGCTGGACTAATTGTGAATGCCGAATCTATCGACCAATATTTCCTTCTCATCCACGAAAAAGTGGCATTGTTTTATGTACGTAACTTATATGTGAGTAATACTCTCAATATTTACGTAATTGAGGTACATATAATATCAAAACACATCGTACAAAAAAATTAAATGCATTGAATGGATACACTGATTTCACGGCAATCAATAATTATTATTATAATAGCTTTAAAACCTATGGTGACCATTTATAAACAAAAATTTGAATAATTTAATCTAAGGTTATCTTTCAGCAATAAAACATGCTTTGTAATTTTCTTTTTTAAAACCGTTTAAATTTCAAAAATTTTACAATATAATGGTTAAAATCCTGGAAATATTTAAACTATTTTGAAATTATGTAATTTTGTAATTATTCCAAATTCTTAATGTTTTTATTTTGATACTAAGGCCTGAAAATGTAAAAAAAATTCCTCCAATTTTTTTTAAAATTTTTTTATCTTAATCCTAGCAACTATGGACATTAGCATTTTTGGAGGCCCGGGTTAGTTTGGAAAACGTATATGTATGGTGAGGATTTGTCACTTAAAATCGGGTGGTCACCCATTCGAGAACTAGTGACACCGGCTGATGCTTGCACCAAAACACCTGTTGTGACTGAGAAAACCACCGCGCTATCCAAGGCCACAAAATAAATTTAAAGTAAAACCAAATTATGTATATGTTTTATGAGATATAAATATACACATACGAAATAACGATTTATCATCAATTGGTTTTTTTTTATTTTGTTGAAATTTACAAAATATGGACCATATTAATTTAAAGCATTCTAATATTATTAGTTGAATACTATAACTTGACTAATTAATAATTATTTGCTATTTATAGGCTTCTCAAAACTATTGGAAATCCAATACAAGATCTCACATTAGTTTTTCTTATAGGAATTTAAAATATTGAATAAAGATAAAGATAATTTTTTTTTGATAAGCTTTTGAAGTTCAAATGTTGACAAAATTGATCTAAATCACTAAAATGTGCCAATAATTAGTTGTAGTACCTATGTAGCTAAAAATAAATAAAATTTTAAATCTTAATATGGATGAAATAAATAACAATACATCGTAAAAAACGAATGCACATAGGTACTTCCAATGTATATATCTGTTTATCAAAATCTATAATTTTAAGATATTTATATGGACTAGGTATGTAGATTATGAATTAAAACGTAAGGGCGCAATGTTCACCTGCATCGATAATAGCTTCCACAGATCTCTCCAAATTTAACTTAATCACGGTCTCTGAACTCTCACAAAGTTTTCCGTGCATGTTGAAGAAAACGTTGTCAAATCGATCAATAGACTTAACTTTGCCTACTCCAGACGTTACACCATACTCGTCTGAAAACAAAACCAATAAAAAATATTTAAATGTTCGATGAACAATATTTTCCTATTTAGATTATTGGTTATTAATTTAATACATTTTGTCACATCTACTATTTACCAAAATATATTAAATATGCTTAATTTATTTTAACTGTGCAGTTAAAATTAATTTACTTTGCCACAATAATAATAATAATAATAATAACAATAAACTATATTATATAAGGACTATTTTACTATATATACTTACTAAAGTCTAATTTATATTATTAATGTATAAATGTAAGTATCTATATAATAAATAGTATTATATTATATTAAAAATTTATATTTGTGATAATAAGATTCTATGTGATATATTTATTGTGTAATATTATATTTTATAATCATAGATAAATAAATATAAAATATTAGTCTTCTTTGACGATATCGATAAAATTGTCTTTCAATATCGCACAAAACAAAACGATATTGATATTTAAAAATATATCATTGAAGAAGCCTAAAAATATAGTGGACAAACCAAAGTTATCGATTTAATCGGTAGGTATCATTGGTTTTTTTTATTTTTCTAGAGACATAAGATACTTTCTAAAAGATTGGTAATTAGACTAAGTAGAAAAATATGCTATCATTAAGAATAAAATACATTAATGAAAACCGTTTCCTTTGGTGGGTATCCTTGTATGAAAATATTTTGACTATGTTTTGACTAATGTATTGAGATGTTTACGAATAATTTCAAATTTCAAATTTCAATTTTTTTAGTTTTTTTTTTCTATTAATATCAATAAAATTGTTATTGTTTGACCAAAAAGCGTGAAAATTGAATACAGGCTCATGGTATATTGTTACAATACCAGTTTAAAAATATTAAAAATACATAGACAACATTTTATAGCATTTAAACTATTTTAAACTTTAAAGTTCGATTTCTGAAAAATATATCAAATTTAAAATTTAATAATTATTTTGTAGTTGAAAATGTATACAAGGTTCCACAAAAATAGGTTATAATTTATATAAATTACTTTATTCACAATAATATCATCAAATATACTTAAATAATATCATAGCCTGTCTGACTGTTTTCGTTCAGAATCGTTTTTCTTATAGGTAGGTACAATGATATTATATCTTTAAAATCAAATTTAACACCATCCATTACAGTGACCCACTTGTAACCTACAACTGTACAGCAGAGCAACATCCACTTACCCACCTTTTTCTCATTTGTTTACTAGCAGGATTGATGTTGTTAATAATAATAATAATAATGTTAATAGTACGGCATTTTTTGTAACTAATGGTCATTACCGAATCACGGTAAACTGGCTTTCTAAAGATACTAAACTTCCAGATAACGGAAATAGACCAATTCTGATGTTTTCTAGTAATTAATAGCTGTTATCTAAACGTTTGAAAATGAAATAACGATAATATTATTTTTTGATTTACCTACTAACAAATATTTTTTTTGAATATTATTAAATTATTTTATAGTAGGTAGGTTTAAACTTTTATTTTTAAACCTGATTATTATATAAGGTGAAATAGCAAAACTCTAATAAAAATGTTAGGAATTTAGGATTAATAAGCAGTTACGTCTGAAAGTAAGAATTTAGTTATTGTACTCAATGAAAATAAAAATTTAAAGAAATATGTTTTTAAAAATACACCCGGACGAAGGTTACCAATAGTATTATAACTATATCTCATAAAATAATGATAGATAGTATCTAGTACCTACTACATATTGATTGAAAAAAAACTTATTAACTTTGGAATCAATTTTGCGACATAATAACATACATTATACCACACGAAGTCTGGGTGCAATTTCTCATTGACCTTTCAAAGTAAATTATAATAACTTTTTTTTTGTTTTAAAACATGTTTTGAACATGTTCAAAACAATTAAAAAAACAACGGAAATGAATAAAAAACTGTTTTTTTTGTTTAAAATGAAAAAAACTGTTTTTTTGTTTAAAATGAAAAAAACTGTTTTTTCCGAACCCTGATATTTGTTCATAAAACAATAAAAACTATCCTCTTATTCAATTGATTATAATTTGTAAAAATTATAGTTTATTTACTAGCATTAGAAAATGTAACAACAATAACGAAAAAACCAAAAAAAAGGTACAGACAAAATGTATAGGGCCATAGGTTCACATGCAGTGCTAGTAATATTATACGAATCATTTGAAAACATAAATATTCATCATAATAATTATCTCACCCAATGGCCAACGTCTCGAATCTAACGTAATCCCGTTCTGCTTATTGAAAAGCAGATCTTTCAATTCTTCCACATTGTCACTTTCGGGGAACACTCCGGCTACACCCGAAATGACTACTTCCACCTTCTTTGTTTCCGCCATAACGAAGTTAGAGGGTAACTGAACGTCGTCGTCTAATATTTGTTTGCGAAAATATCGGATTTGGAATTCAAACGAATTTCACTATGACCAACAGTCATTGGTTTTATATATCAGTTGAAAATCTAACCACAGTGTAACGAGAACGACGAAATAATAATAATACGATAGGAGTGCTGTGGGTAGTCCTTTGGCTTTATGATAATCGATGATAATTTTATTCACGTTTGTGGTGTACTATAAGTAATCAGTATTCAGCGTGTAATAATTAATTATTGTCGTCGGGGTACAAATAGCGCTTCCGCTTATACCTACGGAGTACAGATGTACAACAATCATAAATTATTTTTCAGTTTTCACCAGTATAGAGCAGTGAATAACCGAAATATATCGAATAACGTTTTCACCCAAACTAACTCATTATTTCAAAAATTATCAACATTTAGAAAAAAAATATAAACAAAACAGCAAGTTAAAATATTTAAATATATATTATTGCCTAACCATTCAAAAAAAGTCCCTCAAACTATAAAATTTATAAATCGTTAACTTTATTATTGAAAGATTTTATTGTAAGTTTTATTTTATATACAATATATTAAGTATGAATTACTTTTCTACGAAGTATGTTTAAAATTAAAATTTAATTTAACATTCCTCAAATATGCCGTTATCCTTAAAATATTCATTTGTAGAGACCATTGTTTTCTATGCATTCTCTACTGAGCAACCCGTTGACATGGCTCTTACTCCTATTGAATTACAAACATTAAAAAAAATATATGAAAAAGCATAGGTACACAACTCTTGTCATAAGTATTTGAAGCGTGGACGAGTGGAGTGGAGTGACACAGACTATAGTCTTCCGCCAAAATTTTAAAATCGGTATAAAATTATAAAATTGTGAACATTATGAAATTTGTTTTAATTGTTTTTATTTATTATATTATTTTTTAGTGACTAATATATTGTATGTTAAGTGTTTTGAGCTATACATACATTGTTTAATATATTATACCTACGATTTGAAAACGTGTATTATAAATACTATTTTATTTTACGGCTGTGTTCCATGAAAATCTTATAAAATATTAAGTGTTCCGTCATAAAAAAAAACTAAAAAGGTTAAGAACCACATCTATAGAGATACCCGAGAGAAATTTTGTTCCACTACTATACTACTACTCCAATCATCAAAGCTTTATTGAGGCCCAAATTAAGATTTCCAGAGGTCTTGGGGCCAATAGTATAAGCTCAATACTTGGTTGTGTCACCCCTCATCAATGAAAAAAATATATATATATACCTAGTCCTGTTTCAACATTATAATATTGGCTGCATTGGCGTACATTTAACTTTATAATATTATACTTACTGTTAAGAAATAATATCACAATAATTGATTAAAGTTACATAATATCTAAAAGTGATTCAATGATATTAATCTCATTAAAATTTAATCAATGGTGATATTAAAACTATACCTTTTTTTTAAATAATATAAATTAATAATTTGAGCACGTTATTATTACTTTAAATAATAAAAAATAATGTAGCTATATATTTATATTTATCCAAATTTTAACTTATATAAATAAATTATTATAATAATATTTTTTTGAAAACAAAAACTGTATATAGGAACTAGCCAGTAGGTATTAATGTATTGTATATTTTTTAAGTGTTGGTTCAGTGGCATTATATTTAAATAGATAGTTATAAAAATATTTTGTTTTTGTATATTATGATTTTTTCGAAATATTCCGAAAACACTGTGTATCAAAAACATTGATTGGGTAATTTTAAAGGATATGTTAAATTTTAATTCAATTATATGTATACCTATTATCGTATACGAAAAAATATTCTAATTAGAACTGTTTAACTTTTTGGTAATCGTGACAAACAATTATAAATGTTCGTATTGAATATTAATTGTTATCTATTTAATTTTTTGTACTTCGCGATCATTAAAAAAAACCCTGAAAAAATACTTCTTCTGACCCACCAAAGTAACGAAATAGATCGAATTTACTACCAAAAACGTACCCCGAAGAGGATAATCGGAGCATTTTTTCTTTATAATAAGCGTCTGCAGACACAAGAATTATTAAAATACACACATAATGAAAAACAATACGTTTGCAGTGTTAGGCATAATTATCTAGATAATTTATCTAGATACGTTTTCGTATATTTCATCTCATCTAGATAATTTTTAAATGATTTATCTATTATCTTATCTAGATAATAAAAACGGTATTTTTTTTAAATTATCTAGATAATTATTTACTCTATTTTCTATTTTTTTTACCTCCAAATTATATTTGTGTTGAAAATTATCATTTTAGATTCTGAGTGAAACGATGAATGTATTGATTTTACAATGATGTGTGTTTTTTATTAATTTTTTAATTTTAATTTTTTTTTTGTGTCTGTCATCACGTTTTAGGACAGTAAAAGTGCTTGGATTTTCTTCAACAGTAGCTTTTCTGATAGGAAAGTGAATCTAGTTGGTACTTTGGGGGGGCCAAAAGTGACAATTTTCCAACAAAATAAAAATTAAGGAAAAACTGGAATTTTTACACTAAAATCTGTTTTCGAAAAAATCAATTTTGTTTTTTGGTGAAACTCTTAAACAAATGACCGTAGGTACATGAAATTTTGACTGAATGTTTGTATTAGCATTTTCTATACACGATAACATTTTCAAAATGTTTTGATTTATTTTGAAC
>WHPZ01587648.1:0-10728 GCA_016617965.1 Macrosiphum rosae | reverse complement strand
AATAAATTAGAATAAAGCAAACCCATGCAGTAAAAATACTAGTTTATAACCCCAATTTCCTTTTCTTTATATTAATATATATATATTTTTTTCAATAATGTTTTGTCGAAATTGCAATATGTAATTTTTGATAAAAACATTTTGATTTTAATTAATTCCATATGAATTTTCAAAAGTCTGTCTTTAATGACCTCGGAATATATAAAACTTACTTATTTTTGTTGGATAAATATGCTTAAAACAGTATTTTTCCCTTTTAAATCAGTTAATCAAAGATAATAACTTGGGAATGTCCTTTTAAATAATCTTTCTCTGATGTTATATTTATTTTTTATAATAAAATTGTGTTTAAAATCTATATAATAATTTAAAATAAAAATTCTTTTTTCAAATCATTAGCGCCAAATGTTTTGCCTGTGTCAACCGATGAGCTGCCTGTATTGATAGATAATAAAGCTGCTGAACAGTCGTCAAAAGAAAAACAAAACAATGAAAAAGGTACTGTGTAAAAATAGCTTTCTAAAATACATTTTAACATGTAATTTAAATCCAACATTAAAACCAAATAATGAAAAAATTAATAAATTTTCAGATACTACTTCCATGACAATTGACCTTACAATTGATGATTTATCTAATGATTCGTCGTCCATTACTTTGGAACCAATTGAGAAAAGAACTTCACAATGTATTTTAATGGATGTTTGCAATACTAAAGATCTTACGATTGATAAACACAGGTTTATTTTTGAAATGTCTAAGGAAGTTGTACTTCCTAGTTTATTTTGGAATAGTGAACATCTTAATGCAAAAAATGCAACACGGTTTTATCAACTAGACACCAATGATGTAACTGTGAAGATAGTCCTTTTTTTTAATAACCTTGTGCCATCTATACAAATATATGGCAAGAAATATGAATATACAACGGCTATCACAACAAAGAAAGAGTTAAACGCTCTCTTAGAAAAGGTCGATAGTATTGAAAAATGTTGTGGTAGAGGTGGATTTGTTTTCGAACAATGTTTAGGCTATTTTGAAAATAGTTTAGTCAATATGTGTTCTGGCTGTGAAAGGTTGGTAAAAGATCAAGATTTGCAAAGAATGAAAGCAAAAGTTGAAGCTAAATACAAATTTATGGAACATTTTGACAACAAAGTGAGTTTACTGGAGGATCTTAAGTTTTAAAATAAGACACTCGTTCTTTAAAAAACTATTAAGGTTTTTAAAATATATATATGATTTACTTTTCTTTCACTTTAATTTTTAATTTTTTTTATTTATAACATACATTTTTAGTTCTGTATTCTAAAGCGGAATGTTTTTTGGAATACCTAAATATATTGAAATCAGATTTTGTACAAGTAGTTTATGATTTATAATAAGAGCTCTATTTGTATGAACTTGCATATTTCTTCTGATTGATCTTCTGGTATGCTAAGTGGGCACAAAAGGTTTTCCCAGAGAATTAATTTTTTTCTTACTTTTTTCTTTACAAATTATTATTTAGGTAGGTATATAACTAAATAAATTCTTTTTAGGAAACATTTTTGATGTTAAGGGGACGCCACACAGACATTAGTTGTCTCTATCATACAAGTGCGTAACTTAGCAAATTTATGCTTAGCAAATAAAGTTTAGTTCTGTTAGTTTAAAAATTAGAGTGGATCTACCTATTATAAAACTTATGGTAAGAACATTAACTGTGTTCGTATGTTGTTTTTTCTTACAATTATACAGTATTTAAGTGAGTCATGAGCATTTTAAATTTATCTTATATTATGTATGCATAATTTCTTAAAAAAATTGAACTATTGTAAAATATGGCAAGAACGTAATCTATGTTTGTATGTTGGTTACATAGATAATGTTCTCACCGTCAAGTTTCGATTCACTCTAATTTTTAAACTAACTGAGGTATACGTTATCTGCTGTGAGTAAATTTTCAATGTTACGCACTTGTTGGACGAAGAGAACAAATGGCCGTGTGGCATCCTTTTAATTGATTCCTATTTATCTTATAGATTAAAACTACCTAAAAAATACAGATGTTATAAAAAAAAGTATTAATCGTAGCGTTCCATAATTTTAAATTAAACATTCAGAAAATAAATTAATTTTTGAGTGCATATTTGGACATTTTATTGCATAATATATATATTAATATATTTATGAATTTTTAAGATTTTTTAGAGCCTTTATAGTTGGTTATTATGCATTTTATATTATATAATATTTATATTATTTATATTTTATTTTATTATTTTATATTATATGCATACAAATCCGTGCTCCAGTTATAAGTATTTAAAACTTCAACGAATGAATGTGGAAATACTCCAAATAATGTTGTGCTTATGTAATTCAAAATGAATGTTTTAATTCAAAATGTTAAAAAACCTAAAATGGTATATTGTTTAATACTTACGATAAAAGATATTGTTTGGTACCTAGTGAATATTATGTAAAATTTTTTTTTCAAAACATTTATTTTCTGAAAGGTCGAGTGTCTTAAGTTAAATGGAAAACCCTGTAGGTTTATTAGTTACTTATGGAAATAGTTTATATTTTAATTATATTTTATTTTATAGTTTGCTGAAAAGAAAGTACATATATTACAACTAAGAAGAGCAATGGCAGATATGTAAAGAAATCGTCAACATGGACTTAAAACCATCAGGAATTTCAAACATTATAAAGCCAAACATTATATGCATCGTATTACAAAATATTCATAAATTAAATTAAAACAATTAGTAGATTGTGTGTAAAAAAAAAAAATGTATAAACTAGTATTATAAATGCATATTATAATAATATACTGTTTTATTTATTTTGAAATTGATTGAATATTGCTGGATAATGGTTTGATTCAAAGACATTAATTTTTTGAGTTAAGGACAAATTTCTAGACACTAGTACTAGTCTGACCATAATTGTCGTCTAGAGCCTAGACTTTGCAAAAAAAGCATTTATTTAAATTTAATGTAAAAATAAATAAGTTCTTTGAATATCAAACCAATTTGTTTGCAGTAAAATTTTAACCACGAAAATAATTATTAATTAATATTTCAATAGAATATTTCAATGAAAGTTTTGCACTGGTCTTGTCTTGACATATTTTAATACTAACTATAGTAACATTATAACGTTATTGATAGGCTGGAAAACTCTTAACATAAATATATTACAATTCATAATTTTATGGTCCACACGCCCCTCTTTAAATCATAAAAAAAAAATATTTATAAATATTCAATTAAAAAAAAAAAAAAAATACTAGTTAATATAATATTACAAGGGTATTTTAATTTATAGATTCGCGGTTATGTAACAATCCATAAATACCTACTACAAATTATGATGGTGTCTTGCACATTTGTATAAAAAATGCAAAATGATGAAGAGTCTCGTGTGTTCTCTATAGTAGGGATACGCTAAAATTTCTGAAAATTTAGTTGGAAAACTCCGTAACATCAAGTCGAACACTAGTCTTATACATAAACAGTGTACTCTCGATTATCCGCTATCTTCTGTAGGACGAACTATGTACAATATGATCAAATGCATTTAACGTACGACCATCGTTATCGGGTTATCGGTTAGCTTAAACAATAAAAGGGGCTATTATTCAATTTTCATTAAATACTACAAAATATAACATAACAAGATTTACATAATTATAATTTTAGATGTCAATAAAATGTTATTCGTCATGTCAAAAAACTTGAAAATTTAATACAAGAATTCTAATATATTTATACAACAAGACAGTCAGTCAGCCTATGATATTACTAAGTATACTTGGAAAATGTTACTGTGTATAGAAAATGTTAATATAAACATTCAGTCAAAATTTCATGTACCTACGGTTATTTGTTTAAGAGTTTCACCAAAAACCAATATCGATTTCTCGAAAACAGATTTTGCGTTTTCCACTCGGAATCTAAAATAAAGGACAACATTTTCAGTCTGTATTTGTACAAAAAAAAATATATTTATTACCCGATATTCTTATAGAATTGAATATTCTTTTAACTTTAATCTAATTAACTTTTTTTTTTATAAAATAATGGTTATTTTAATGGTATTTGAATATTCATCAAATATTAATATTTTGTATATTCTAATAATAAAGCTATTTTAAATCTTCATACAAATGTTAACAAATAATAGATTATGTGTATTTTATTTGTGTAAGTTTAATTATGTGTGTATAATGTACCTACTACAGAAGTAATCTCGTGTTTTTTCTTAGGTTTAGATTCTTAACTGTCGATATAGGTAGATGGTCGGACTGGAAGTTACTTTTCGTTTCCCCAATACAACATTACATCCATCCTTAGCGTGATGACCTTAGTTCTGTTAACAATTATTAATATCGATTTGTAAGTCTCGAATATTGTTAGTCCGTAAATTAACAATCCACATTATTGATCATTATCCAACGACTAAGTATTAAAAAAAAAAAACGCTTTAAAATGAACGCATCGGCAATCACAACGCGCGACAACTGCCGGGTATAATTATTATTACAGGAAGCATCGGAAATCACGAAAAAAAATTGTTGTCCGTGCGTACCTAATTCCTTGTAGAATGATTTAGTCTGACAATGCACCAATCTTATTGGAAATGTTCCGTAGAAGAGAATTCTGCACTTTTCAATCCGATCTGAACATTATAAATGGAGTTATAGCTAAATATATTATGAATTTTTATGGTAAAAAAGAAAAAATGTTTTTCGATAACATTCCCTGCGGCCCGCATGAAGTTCCCCGCCCACTGAGGAGATACACACACGCACTGACCGTACGCGCGTGCTTTGTCACAGCGTTTGCGGCGGCATATTACCATTCTGCACACGAAATAAAACCTATGATTAAATCCTGCCTTCTGATTGGTTTACACATTTGGCGGGAAAATTTAAATTATTAATTATTATAACAAATAGTATACAATATTATATTATAATGATTAATGATGATAATAATAATATGCATATAAGTTATGAGTTATTATTTCTATTATTATATGATATAATGTTTTTTACCTTTGTGAGGGCCAATGTACCTAACCTTATTTTAAGCTGGCAACTTAAATACTTATAGGTATTTATTTTTGCTATACTTTATCAACTGACATTATATTGATTAATTACAATGACTATTGAAATGACTTTTATATGACTTTGTAGCAGACTTAACATAATATAACGTTCATTATTTAATAAAATGCATATTATTATCATCAAAAACAAAAACAAAATAGCATACACACTTATTCAAATAATAGTAGTTTAATAGTACGTACCTAATATGAATAAAAATTTGTTGTATTTTATCTTGCTTAGGTTTATCAATTGGGGGTTTAAAATAAATATGTCTACTACATGGTTATGAAATAAATGTTTAAAAATAAAAGTTTAAGATTTAAATATCTTTTGTCTAGGAAAAATTAGAATGGGTATGTTAAAATGTGTTTCTTACAGTTATTACTTTTTTTTAGTTTCAAAATATGTGCAATAACAAAGACACCATTGTCTATTTCCAGAATGTAGGTACCAAACTTAATATACGATATAATATTTTAATATTTTTAAAAGATGTTATGTTAGAACTTGTATTAAATATGTGTACCTACACAAAATGAATGCATAAATACATTAAATAATGAACGTTATATTATAATATGAGACTATTGTAATAAATCAATATAATGTCAGTTGATAAAGTATAGCAAAAATAAATGCCTATAAGTATTTAAGTTGCCTGCTTAAAATAAGTTTAGGTACCTTGGCCCTTACAAAGGTATATAATATTATATCATAATAATTTAAATTTTCCCACCAAATGTGTAAACCAATCAGAAGGCAGGATTTAACCATGGGTTTTATTTCGTGTGCAGAATGGTAGTATGCCGGCGGCGGCGGTGTTTTCAGTTAATACATACCGGCTCGCGTATATATTCAATATTGTTCTTTCTTGGCTCTTGCTTCGACCGCCGTCCGTCTTGCACGTCCAGCGTTATATTGTGTTCTATTGACTGCCGTATTATAACCTCAAATACACACATGTTATTTTAACCGTGTATTATTTTATGTATTTTATACGTACAATTTCGTATTATTATTTTAACTGTGTGTTATTGACTGAGTAGGTACCTATACCTACTGACTGCAGCATCAAAATACGTACACATTACATTTTGAGAATGACTCGTTACTCTAAAAAAAAAAAATAAGGCATAAGCGTCGAAAAAACTACTTGAGGGGCCTCACTACCACGTCTTTTCTTTGTCAAAAACTACTGTTTCTAATTCCAACGATACGTGTCGACAATTTTATTATAACGATTTTCATTCCGACAAAAATATTCTGATTGTCCGTAACATAATATACAAGGGAACAATCGAGCCACATTTTTAATTTTTGTAATTTAAATTGCAATAAAAATTGTAAAAAATTCAAAAAAAGTACAGAATTTCCAACTTAAATATTTAATTAACTAAATACAATTTTAAAAATGTGCCTCGATCGATCCCTAGTACATGCTGTGGAAAATAAGAATATTTTGAAAAATAAACATTTTTTCATGATCAAAATATTATATATTGACATGTGGGTGCGAGTGTGTGCGAGTGCGTGCGAGTGCTCTCCCGCACCAATACAATTGGCCCCCATGGACGCCACCACACACACTAATAATCATTTACGACTAACACATATATCTCGGGTGGCAACGACGAGATTAGAAATTGCCTAAATGATTCTCCTTAAATCGATGGCATTGCGAGGCCCCTTAAATCGTCGGGATGAAGCTCTCGCTTATCAAAAAATATATAGAGCTGTTCATAAATCCCGACCAGGTACACGTAAAAAGCATGATGTCTTGTTTGCATTTAAAGGTTCATTTGAAAAGCGGACTAATAAATTAATACCCAATTTGAATCTTCCTCTCGGGAAAACTAGACCCATTATTGAAAAAATGATCAAATGGTTTTTAATTCAAAGAAATAGCAGTATAAAAACGTATACTAAAAATGCACATTTCAAGTATCAACTACACAGTGGCTGTGCCAAAAAATGAACAGTTAAATTTTGATTTATTGTGTTCTATACTAGGTCAGTCAAAGCATAGCAAAAACACTGCACCATGTCTTTTTTAAGATATTTAATAATAATGATTACAACAACAACAATAATAATAATAACATAAAAAAAATTAGTCATATCCCAACAAAATCACTACGCCAAACTCCGTGTAAAAAAACGCTCAGTATAAAAAAAAACCACCTCAAAAAGTTGTGATATAATTTTATAGCTATGTATTGAAACTATATAGGAATAGATATATTAGTATAATTTATGTTAAAATTCACTGCTTATAAATTGAACTTAGCTGGTGACTTTAAAATTATAACACTTAATTATAGTAATTTATAACAATTAATTTATATAACACTTAATTAGTATCACTCATTTTCAAAGATAACATGCATACTCAATACGAAATGAATTCTCATGAGTTTTAAATAATGCCACCAGCTAAGTTCAATTTATAAGCAGTGAATTTTAACATAAATTATAATAATATATCTATTCCTATATTATAGTTTAAATTCATAGCTATAAAATGATATCACAACTTTTTGAGGTGGTTTTTTTTTATACTGAGCATTTTTTTACACGGAGTTTGGCGTAGTGTTTTTGTTGGGCTTATAACTTACAGGAAAAAAAATTAAAACACTTACAGCTCCATCAATACAAATTTTGTATTTAAAAAATAATATATACCTACTCTTATCATACATAGTCATACTAAACATGTGTATGTAGAAATAATACTCGAAACCGATCAATATACCTACTTGGACATTTAATTTGTAGTACAAGTTGTAGGTAACCCATCTGATTTAAAACTCGGTTGCCTGTGCCTTTAAAAATTGCAGGGGCAGCCTATAGCTATAGGCTGGCACCGTAGATACGCCTATGATAATAATAAATTATAAACTATTATAATTTTATATATTATTAAAAACACAATTTCTTCAGTATTTTAATTTTTATGTTATAATTGTATTTGTTGGAATTATAAACGAAACACCCTATATAATGTAGTGTATAAGTAATATATTATTCACACTATAGTTCAGCAGACGCTGACTATACATTATTTTATAATACGAGATATATCTCTTGTAGCAGTGTAGCCGGGTATACTTAGTCGTTGATTTATATTTTATATATATTTAGTTACAATTGCATTTGTTGGAATTACAAACCAAACACTCTATATAATGTAGTGTATAAGTAATATACTCACATTGTAGCTCAGCAGACCCTGACTATGCATTTTTTTATAATACTACAGCATATAATATGTCTTGTGTAGTGTAGCCGGGTATACATAGTTAGTCGTTGATTTATATTACGTCTCGTAACACTATTGTACATCGTATCATTATAGGTACTTATTAGTTATTATTATATTATATATATCCGATTTTATTATTATTTACCTTTAACTTCTGTATATCTGTGTACTTCAACAGTATTGAATAATGTAGGTACCCTGATTGAGTTATTATCCTTCTGATTTATAAGATCATAAGCAAAGTTATCGTTCCAAATGTTGAACACAAAGTGAATTGTCTATACAGTTACCGACCAAGGCGAAGATCTAAATCATGAATTCTATATGGTTTTACATTTTTCAAAGTCAATATTTATTAATACGTATGGTACAAGAATGGTATGAGCAAACATGATAATTTAAATAATATTGGAATGTTTCAAATTGCTATGATTAATATTTTATGTATTATACTAAAATGAAAAAAAATTGTAAGAGGAGAAGTGGTTATTGTAAGTTTGAATATTCAATGTTGTCAAATGTCAAAATTTGAACTTCGATAATTGGTAAAAATGTATGACGTGGTTTTATGTTAAACTTTTATTAAAATTACCAGTAATAAACTTATGAGAAATCTCGTACTAAATTTTCAATCATATTATGTATTAAGATTAAAAATGTTATACATTTTTAAAAACAAAATAATTTACACATTTTCGATTTTGAATTTAAAGCTTTTTTACTCACAAACAAAAATGTTATGATACATAAAATAAATCGAAAATAAATGTTAAGATTTTCAAATGATTATATAGGTAAATAACACAATTAGATCTAACCAAAAAAATGTATAAAAAATATGGGAATTTTTACTTAAAAGCCGTTTTCGGCTAAATATATTTAAAAAATCGATGTATGGTTTTTGGTTCTACTTCAAAAAAAAAAAAAAATAATAACCGTAGATATAATATGAAATATTCACCGTATGTTTATATTATCATTTTCTGTAAATATACGATTACATTTTAAAATTATTTGAACTATTTTTGTGCTATTTATAGACATACAAAAATATTATTAGTTTTTTTTAATAATTTTGAAGAGTAATATGTCATTCTTAAACCACTCTTAAAGTTGATGGTAGGTATATAGTTCTATAGTGGCCTCTTATGAGTGCACTTCGCTTATAATTTATTGGAAATTCGTGGTATATTTACATTTTACACAGGAAATTACACAAACGAATAATGAATATATAAGTATAAGTGTATAACCCTTATTTATGTACCTTTGTTAATATGTAATAATTTACTTAATAAGTCATAAGCCACAAGTGTTTCAATACTTATTTCGTTGCATAATTATATTATATTATACTTTCTTATACCATTTAAGTGATAATCAAGCATGGTTTTGAACTTTTTGTAAAATGTCCGAGAATATTGATGTACGCTCCTACACAAAAAAAATATAAGTGTAATTTATAAGTTATAACTTATTAATTATTAGTTTTTTTTTTTAATAGCACCCTTACTTACGGCCAATGTACATTGGATTTATACTTTTATAGGTATACAAATTGATGGCTTAATGATTGAATTCTTTAAGATATATATAATATATTATTATAGTACATATTTTTACATTTATATGACTTAATTATATAATATTATTATGATTAGGTATGTTTTTTTAAAATACAAATTAAATGTCCAAGTAGGTATTGATCGGTTTTGAGTATTATTTCTACATACACATGTTTAGTATGACTATGTATGATAAGAGTAGGTATATATTATTTTTTAAATACAAAATTTGTATTGATGGAGCTGTAAGTGTTTTCATTTTTTTTCCTGTAAAGTTATAAATAATAATCAATAATTTGGATTGTTAATTTACGGACTAACAATATTCGAGCCTTACAAATCGATATTAATAATTGTTAACAGAACTAACGAAAAGTAACTTCCTGTCCGACCATCTATATTAACAGTTAAGAATCTAAACTTAAGAAAAAACACGAGATTACTACTGTAGTAGGTACATCATAATCTATTATTTGTTAACATTTGTATGAAGATTTAAAATAGCTTTATTATTAGAATATACAAAATATTACTATTTGATGAATATTCAAATACCATTAAAATAACCATTATTATATAAAAAAAAAAGTTAATTAGATTAAAGTTAAAAGGATATTCAATTTTATAAGAATATCTGGTAATAAATATATTAGATTTAGAGTGAAACTATGAATGTATTGATTTCAGGCTCTTAGTATATTGTTTCAAAGGCAGATGAAAAATATTAAAAATCGTTAGTCACAGTTTTTTTTTATAAGCATTTAAAGTTCAAAAATTGACAAAATATGGAA
>WHPZ01587644.1:2566-40125 GCA_016617965.1 Macrosiphum rosae | reverse complement strand
CTTATTATTCGTATATGGGTATAGCCGTATAGGTACAAGAATAGCCGGTGGACGTAAAATATACATTGAAAATCGCGCGTGACCACTCGATATACTATTATTATTTGTTACCCAAAACGGTGCAATGAAAATAACCCTTTTCACGTCACCGATCCGTTTTGGAAACGTCGCCGACGATTTTATAGATTTTTGAGAGGGGGTGGGTGGGTTGGGCGGCCGAGGTTTATAACGAAGAAAAACAATAGTTCACGTTAATATATCCTGCGAGTTTATAATAATAAAATTGCAGTATAGTCTACCGCAAAATAAACACTAATGTAAAGGCAACTTAACACTGCTCCGTATGGTATAAAGTGAACCGTGATTTCCGGAAAAAGAAAATTGGTCACAGTGGTTGGTTGAATCTTGTGGATAGTAAGGGGTATACAACAATACGGTACTGACTGATTAACATATAAGATATAACCTAGCTAATATATAATAGCTTGGAACTTGACTTATTGATAATACCTTCGTACCATGACCAGTGGCGTGCCCGGGAATTTTCAATTTTACTCAACCGAATTTGAAGACAATTTGTGAGAACGTTCTTAGAGATATTAGGAAAGTTTAGAAAGTAGTCTGAACTGAGATAAACCAAAACCTAGATACGCCGATGTGTTATGCCAATTAGGTATACCAAACTTGTCATTTAATTATATTATATCGATCCAAAAACTTGATTCACTAGTGCATCACATTAAAAATTACTAAATAAATCAAAAAATGATTTTATTTTCCAGAAACCACGTAGGTATACTTACACGTTATTACTACTGCAGTGCTCAGGTGCTGTGTGAATATTGTAGACTCGCGCGTATATATAATATTTATCCAACGACCGCTGAACCGCGGTATAGCTGGTATTCATCAGGTATATAATATGCCTAATAATAATATAATGCTGCAGTGCAGGCTGTGGTGGTATTTGTTCCGACGACGTCGATGCACATCATAAGCAGATTATAGTCGCGTTTCTAAACGGATTACCGTGTGTACAAAGCGGTTTCGCGGCAAGTTCAATGCCGTACAATGCGCAATTGTTTGGAACGGATTTTTGGTTATATTTCCACGTCGTCCTCGTCGTCGTCTTCGTCTTCAACGCCGCCACCACAGCCGCCGACATTACATTATTATTATTATTATTATTATTATACAGTAGTGTACGCGAAATACCACCGAGCAAATAGTCCGGACGATAGACGGCAGCTGCGAAACATGTCGATTTTTCAATCGCGGGCTTGCGAATTCGTTCCGACCGAAGAAACAAAAATTATTACATTATTATTATACGCCCCAAATCCGAAATCCAGAAAGAGATGGTATATTATATTGTATATTTATAATGTTATTATTATCATATTAAATATGCTTTCAGGTTTTGATAATATTATAATGCTTACGACTGCACATCGTTTTCATATTATTATATTGTTATCAATATATATTATTGATGCGACGCTCATATTATAATATTAGGTATTATAATATTTTATTTATCACAAACCGTATTATAGCAACGTATTGTTATTTTAAATAAAACTTTCCCATGAATAAATTGTTGTAGTTTCATAACAAGGACGTTTACGATATTTTTATTTACACCGACAACAATACCGAAAAAATATGATAAATATGTCAAGTTGATTTAGTTTAACTTTACATTTTTATTGCTTCATAGTTTCATAACATTCATAGTGGGATCAGCTCATCATTAAAATGCGATCGTATAAATATATTTAAACTATTGTTCATCTGTTATCATCCGTATTATATATTTCAAATTAATAAAATAGTCACAGATATAGTTATCTAGGAATTAATAAGAATCTTAAAATATGCCTTAAATGATGTCACAGACCTTATAAAAATTATATTTTCATTCTATAATTCTATAATTCTATAATTAAATCCTATGATACTTATCATTTTTTAACTCAGAAAACTATACAATATAGTATAGGTAATACTTGTCTTATAATATCATTTTATACTTCCCTTATAAAAGGTTTTCATTTCTTAAAACTTCTAAAGTTTTTGAAGTTACCCTGGTTAGAAATAAGTACCTATTTTACACTTTTATGATTTGAATAAAAAATACTTTTGGTATTTATAGCAATTTTAATTTGGTAATACATTTTTACACAAAATGTAATTTCTGTTTTTTTTTATCATAATGATTTGTTTAGTTTTTTTTAATTTATTTTAATGACTACCTACTTATATATTTGTTAAATTCGCACAATTTTAGGCAAGATAATACTTTTTAATAATTTTGATACACCTTATGGATCATACCTACCTATACTTATAAAATAGTATATTTAAGATTTATAAAGATATCTTGCTTTTATTAATAACTTGTTGATAGGTACCTATATAGCATTTTAGGTAACCTACCTAAGCATTAAAAGTTAAAATTAATGAATGGTAAATTTTCAATATTTTGAGTAAAATAAAAGATACTGTTACCATAAAACATAGATTTTAAGACCACTGCAAACCCTGTTAATTTTTCATCAAAACGACCTTAGCGACTGACTAAAATTTAAGTACTTCTAGTGGTTCGATTTAAAAAATGTAAAGATGTTTTAATTGGACAACAAGTCTACTTTGCATCATGAGCATATTTTTATATTTTAGATATTTTTGAATATATTCAATACTAAAAATTTATAAATTTATGAAAATAAATGTAAAATATTTATTATCATCTAAATGCTAAAATTGAAAAAGTGCTCCGACCGATGCAAAGTAAACTTGTTAACCAACACAAACATTTTTACATTTTTTAATTCGAACCACTAGAAGTACCTTAATTTTTGTCAATGTGACGGCTATTTCACGTCCATAAATTGGTTTTGAATATTTTGATCTAGACATGTGCGTGCGTGTGACCTTAAACCAGATAAGAAATAACAATTTATTGTAAATTGATGTGGGTCGTGGGTGATGGTAGAGGAGTATACACACACTAATGATCATTTACTACACACACAAAGACGATCAGTAATTGCCTAAACACAACTCCTCGAAAATGACACATTTGCAAGGGCCTTAATAAAAAAAGTCGATGTTAATGAACTTTTAAAAATATTCGGACGTAAAGTCGTAAAATGAAACACATTATACAGCGATAAACAATGAATTTCACTAATAACTAATAATTATAATTGACTATAGGTACTGTCTTTGACTGAACATTTTATACTTGAATAAACTATATACATAATATAACACTATAAGGGCCAATTTTACCGTCTACGGTTAAGCTTCGATTACGCTTAATCAGTTGACAATAGATTATTTAACCGGGTAAATTCGGTCAATTAGACTCCAGTTAACTATAATTGGAGATGATACAACTGGCCCTAAAGTTCATAAGCCTTCGAACATAACGTTTTGATTGCAGAGCTATACAAGTATACAATATGTACTGCAAAGTACAAACCCAATTTAAGTCGTTAACACTGGTATCATATATTGTACGCACTGCAAGATTATAAGAAACTATGGAACTACCTAACTATTTATACGCCTCCAATCTCCAAACTAGTGTTAACAATATTATTATTATATCATCAAAAGTGGTGAGCTTTCTAAATGGGTCCGGATAAGTATATATATTATACATTTATAAAATATTATTGTATATTATGTGAGTTTGGGACGGTGATGAGAGCTTTGGCGTGCGATATTCGTGCACCATGTGATATAGTTATATACAAATGTTTTATACATCTTATATTGTCGGAGTTTTCGACCGCAAACACAGATGTTTATATTTTCTTTGGGATTTTTCCCGTATGGATAAATATTTGGACAGCCATGGATACGCGTACCTATAAATGTTGGTGTACGGATGCGCGGATAGTACCTATATAATGTTCAGTCATGGAGGTAGTGCGATAGGAGAGAGAGAAAGGAGCGGATATACGTAGGTGCAAAGAGTATGATAGAGAGAGACAGAGTGAGAGAAGGGCAAAAGGTACATAATAATATGTATATAGCGGCGGCCGACAATGAACACTGCATCAGCTCTTTATGAATGACCTGGTTTATCCGATCCAGGGCACACGGGGTACGGATATAATGGATCGGCGGCGGGATACGGAGAGAAGAGCTGTTAATACACATAATAATAATAATAATAGTAATAATAATAATATACAGTCGCGGGGTACACACATAATAAAGAGAAACGACATAATATGGGCTAATATAATATGATGTTTAGCACACTGCACGCACACATCGCAGGTAAATGTTGTTGTGAAAAAAAAAATAATAATAATAATATACAGAATATAAGCGTTTGATTGATGTGCGTGTATAAATGAAAACTGTTTGGGGTCTGACAAAAAAAAAAAAAAAAAAGAAGAGAGTCCCTTTATTACCGGCCGGTCGTTACAGATTGGCCGCAATCACCTGGAAACTAATACTTCCTCTTCTTTTGCTCTCTTGCTCTCACCCCATTTTAGCAGTTTGTGCGCTGCTGCTGCAGTCGTCCCTGTTTACTACGGTTTAGCGTCTCCGCGCGCGCGTTGTCGCTAAAGAGCCTTTGAAGAAACGCGAATGAAAATAAATATTATAATACGTTATATACCCGTGTATTGTATATAAATAGTAATAATAATACATGATATAATATTTTGTATACATATATGTTACCTATAATAATAAATTTATAATGCATAAACCTATTGTAGTATTGTGTGAGTACACAACGATTTTACACGTCGTATATGATGCCCACGTGCAGGTCGAACTAGACTCCGCCAGTACCTATACACATAGTTTATATTCCGGTATTTATATTACCTGCAATATTATATTATGTTTGGTTCGTTAAATATATGATAAATACTGTTTAATATTTTGGACATACAAGTTTTTTTTTTATCTTAAACCTCATAATATTATGTAATAATGTTATAATATTAAGGAACGATGATGATCACCACGAGGTATTTTGACACTTAATATTATATTATCAGTGAATATAATAGGAGTATAATTTTATTATATTTATAGTATTTTAGTATTTATCAGAAACAAATTAGTTTTTATAGATATTACAATATTTAAATAAGTACCTAGGTAGGTTTTAATGAAAGCTTTATATTGATACCTATAGCATATTATATAATATGTAGGTACGACAATATGCAAATATTTTGCATGATGTTAAGTATTCGAGTAAACAAAGCTTTAGTATTATAATATCATATACGGCGTTAGCGTATATAATATAGATGTATCTCCAGTGTAAAATACCGTATATAATAGCATAACGATGCCACAGCTAAACATTATGCTAATATCACACATTCACAGCACATTTGCAGCACGAGTGCGCATAACACACAGACAAGTAAACAATAATAATTATTACACACGTGGACGTTTTTCGTGGAGACGACGGCTCGGCCGCGTATAGCGTCTCTGTTACTATAATATAATAATAGTTACTATATACATGCGCGTGTGTACGGAGACCGACTACACTATATATTATTATTACGTAGAATTACAATATCGCGCTTTATTAGTTCCGGGCCCTTAAACACGCCGCATATAGCGTGTAGTATATATTGTTACACTCGAAGAGGCTTTCCGATCAATTTTCCGGCGAAGGGACATTAAAACGTTTTCGCCCCTATCCGAATTAGGCGTATGCGCCGCGTGATATAATAATATATTATTCGCATCCGACGAGGAACCCGGGCGACACTCGCGGACGAAGTGATGGGCGCTGCAGTTTATATATATACATACAAGCCATATAAAATATGCTATAGGGTGACGGCACGATCTGAGGGGTAGTGTAGGTATAGGGTGCAGTCGTTTTCACGCGTTTTCCCGCCTGCCGCTGGCGAAAGAAACACCGCGAATCAATTTACTACCCCTCACACACACACACACACACAGTTATACGAAATGTATCAAGAACGAAATAACGCTGTGGAAATTCGATAAACCGCCTTAATTGGTTGGTCCTCCGCAGTAGAATGGCCAACTATATATTATATTATACTATATAAGCCACGTCGACTAACCATTTACGATCAAATCGAACACAGACAGTGTAATTTCATGCTAGAATATAATCGTATACCGCATTGATAATAATTTGGTTTTTACCAAGTTTTTCCAGAATTTCTAGTGGAATTTCAAAACCTATAAAATGTTCAATATAAGTCATATTTTACATTATATAACCATAGGTATTTATTAAAAAAAAATTGCAATAAAACAACATGAATTCCTTGAGGTTGGACGGGGTAAAGTAGCGTCGTATATACGTGGCTGCTCTTCGGCAGGTAGGGAAATTATTATGCGATGTTTTACGAAAGGTTTATAGAGTGCGAGTTTGATCTCCTTATCACTGTCACTGATTATAAGTACCTGCAGGTTTGCTTGTATGTACCATTGACCATAATTACACTTAGGTGTATAATATTCTTAAACTACGTGTATCAACGTTGAAAATACACTGATCATCAATGTTCGCTATTTTATGTATACGTAATAACTAATCGCATTAACCGATATTAATAACCATAATCAGGGTATATCAAGGTATATCAGAATAAGTATGAACAATTTTTTTATTATTTCATTGAAATCTTTCAAATTCTGAACTCTAAAAAGGCATAATAATAATATTTGACGTACCTATACGTCACGATATCGTCTAAATGTATTGTTATTTCTGAACTATTATTAGGTAGTCCAATTTGGCCGTTTAACGTATACTACTAAAACGTGTAGACATATAATATGTTCATAACGTCATGATAAGAATATAGTAACATCGGATTTGATGTGACGTAAAAAATATAAAGGCATATAAAAAGAAAATATTACGCCAATTGAGGATTAGTAAATCGTCTTTGAACGTGTGCAGGCATGACGGCGACGGCCGTCCATCACGTTTTTAACGAATCCCAATTATAAAGTTGACGGATGTATATATAGGTAAGTCTGCAGTAAACGTTTAGACTGCAGCAGCGTGGGGGGGACACATGGCATGTATAAAATTTGGATATCAGGTGGGTGAAATGAGGAGGAAAAAAATGACGTAGAAAAAAAAGACGCATATATTAAAACGAAGCTCGGTCGGATGGGTTTGTAAAAAAACAAAACAAAAAACACTCACACCAAACGTAAATATCCAGAACAAATTTGTCAGCAATGCGGCGGTCGGTCTGGTGGTTCTTTAGGTGTGTGTATGTGTGTGTGTGTGTGTGTGTGTGTGTGTGTGTGTGTGTGTGTGTGTGTGTGTGTGTGTGTGTGTGTGTAAAAAAAAACATTGTCCACCCGCCGCCCTTCTATATACACTCACACACACACATTCACCTCAGTACATTATTATTATTATTATTATTATTATATGTATATATGCGTGTAAATAGGTACTACGCGGGCGACACGCAGTCTGGGCGGCGACCGTGCTGCATACCGAGTAGAGTCGCGCACCACGACAACCATATATATTATGTAATATTATTGTACACGTGTCCGTGTTTGTAAACGCCGATGCCGTGCACTTCACAGCTACAGCAGAGGGACAGAGAGCTGAGAAAATAAAAATATATATTAACAAATAATAATAATAGTAATAACCAGTCTGTGCACCCTATAACGACTATATGTATATATATAAAGCCAATTCGTGTCGGTCCTCCTCTTCCGCCACCGACTGTTGTACACACCCACTGCACACACATATCCATATCTATATATAATATATATATATATATATACACACAAACCCTCGCCGCCGCAGTAACCAGATACGCGTTAGCTGGTAGTATTATACAAGCAGAGCAATAACAATATCGTAAACTCATGTCAGACACGACGACGACGGCACGCACAAACGTTTCCTTTTTTTTTCGCAAACACCACGCCAGACCCGCCGGCACGCCTGCACATATGGTGAAGGCGGCGGCGGCGACACCTTATTAGAGACGACTTCACCGCGGCGGCAGGAGACCATAACACACACGCATACAATATTATTATTATTAATACGGCTAATTTCGGGGGGGTTGTTTCTTTCTTCAGAAGTTGTTTTTTTTTCTCATCACTTTTTCTCATTCGCCAAACTTGACGTGTATTTATTAGGGTGAAACTGCGAGCGGGTAGCGGACGTTGCACCCCTCCCCCCCGACGACCGATGCTAGCTGTTTCACACAAAGACGCAGGCCGACAAATTATTATACAACATTATGCACGCTGTAAATGTAGGTATAACTACTACCGACATCAGTGCCCGGTGTTCTGTCGTCCCTGTTTGGTTAGCTAAATTATAATCGTCTATACATATAGGTATATAATATAATGCAGATATACCATCACAAAATGTTGAGCGTGTGCCCCCGCCGACGATATTAAATTATAATTTATAATATTGTATAAGTATAAAGTATATTATTATTACAAGGGGAATAAGTTATTGGCATATTTTTTATTAGTATCGCATATGGTATATTACTATAGATATATATATTATACTATCGTCTATCGTTATAATTGAAGTATTAACATTGTAGTATATAGATTAATAGATTATAGCGTCATGATCTTGACATATTAAAGAACCTTGGAAAATGCATTTGTGACCTATAAAATTACAAGCACAAAAATTCTATTTTTTACGATTCAATAAAAAAATTGTTCATTCAAAATAATAAAAATATTTTTTAAAACAAGTGTTCGGAAAAAAACCATTATTAAATCATAATTATATGTTAACTTACTGTATTATAACGAATAAAACAATAAATATATTAAAATTCACACTTTTATAATACTCTAGACTCTAGAGTATAGATAAAATTTGAATTAAGAATTTGTTCAGAGAAATGGATGTTTATAGTTGAACATAACATATATTATTTAATCAAGTACAATTTTATGGTTTTTGTTTAAGATATCACTATAAATACTACGTGTATAGACCACACTAACGTTCACGCATATTTATATAAATATATATATACATAATATACCTCCCCTTCATAAACTTCATAAATGTATAATGTTGATCAATAGAATGATACACTTTTGATAGTTGTATTTTAAAAATGGAGTACATCAATTTAATGGCCACAATGAGTAAAAGACGTTTATAAACTATATAGTGAGAGAAAATGTATTTTTCTTCTCCTTTATAAACGTATCGATTAAATCTACAAACATACAATAAAGCCGCTTTTTCAACGCTGTAAACTAACGTATTTACACAAAATTGTATTGTCTCGCATATATTATATGTATTGTCGCATAATATAGAATTGATCAAAATGATTATAATAAATTGTACCTATCGGTATTTTTTATGCTGAAAATAATTTACGATTGTATAATAGTGTTATAGTTTTTAGCTTTTATTATAGTTACAAGAAATATATATAGTACAAATAATAAATAAAGAGAAATATTCAAATATTACTAGAAACTGCTCTATTCATGAAGTAAACCCGCGTATTGTAGAGCAAGATTATTTAGCTTTAATAATATAAAAGAGAAGAGAGAATAATAAAAATAATAATGATGTTGACAAGAAAATCGAAACGGTTCTCACATTAAAATAATATAAAAAGTAGATAATATAATATAGTAGTACGAATATTTAATAATTAATAATTGTATAAAATAAGAATGATTTAGTATACGTAATAAATTGATAGCCACTTACAATAATGTTTCTTTTTTTGGTATTTAAGGTTTTTGTTGGTTTGGTGATTACAAAATGTTGAGGTCATTTAATTTTACTCAAAGTATGATAATATTATATTATATTACCTATAAGCAGTAAATTATTATTAATTTTTAACATGAAAACTTTTATAATATGCTATTGTTTTGAGCCGGTGGACATAACAAAGAGATATCGTGAGGTTTTTTGAGTCATGGCTCTTGATGAACGATTAACTATAGGTTACTTTATATGTTTAAATAATATGCTGGTACCAACAACGATAAACAGTACAATACTATAAGTTATAACACATTGTAAAATTTAACCAATTATAAAAGTATACCTATATGGCTATATATAAGACATTGAGAATTTTTTCAAAGTATATTTAAATTATAAAACATTTGTTTGCCCCGTTGATATTATATAGTTACTTTTCGACGTTGCTGCAAGATTTAGGCACCTATAGTTTAGACTCCACAAGTCCAAACTTTTTTTAACATTAACTCTATATGTGAATAAAACACTGTCATTAATTCATCATCAACATAGGGTATGAATTTGAGTGAAATTGGGTATCACAAAACATTATTTTTTTAAGTTATTTTACTGTAATTTTTTTCAATTTGACCGCTGACCGCACTATACATTATACCTAATATAAGTTCTACTTTTTAAGGACGATGTTATTATTGTCTCCTTTTCGATTTACCAAAATAATTATATAGACGATATAATTAGTAGTATTGAACATAATACAAAACACAGAATATAAAAACATTATACCATCAAGTTTTAATAGTTTTATACAATTATACATTATTATTATATAGCTACTGGTGTAACTCGTTGAGAGTACCGATTTCGGAGACAATGTCGTTAAAATTATAAAAGTATTTTCGTTTTTATTAATACTTAAGTACTTATACCTACCGGCAAGATTTTTATTCTAATTTGCTGTTTCAACCTGCAGCTGTCTTTCATTTTATGTTCTACGCCTTAACTTTACTTGCCAACACAACTGATTGTTATTTGTTATATAGTTTTGCCACAACCTTATTAATTATATATCCTCATTCCCTCTCAAGTGAAGATCCGACCCTTATCCCTTTTTCTTTTATATATTTTTGACTACATATAGGTACTCATCAACCGATGTAAAAATGTAAAACTATTCAACTTGGGCTCTTCCCGTTTGCCACTTTTCATAACTCTAATAATCAATTTCATTCTTTACTCTGCCGCTGGCTTCTCGACATGCTTTTTATTTATTTGTATTAATCAATCCCAATCTGTCTAAATTATTTTGGTTGTGTTCAATTATTTTTGTTAAATAGCAATTTTTTATGATTAAGTGTTATGATTCTATAGTTTGTACAATATTTTATAGTATTTATGATTATATAGTTTTGTATTTCAATAAAATGTAGAGATGTATGTATAAAAACATTTTTTTATAATTATTCTTGTAAATATGAACAACTCTTTTGATCTTTAACGTTGCTTTGTTAACCTCGTTAAGATTAAGATTTTTTGAATATCATATCATAATATATATATATATATTATATACCCATAAATACAGGCTTAATTATTTATATATATGATGTATAATATGTATATGCTAAACTATTTTCTTTGATGTTTTTATTTCTTAGTAACTTTGTACCCATTGTATTCGTTTCTGTAGTGAGTGCAAAAAAACTGTTTGGTATAACTTGACCTTTGTAGTCAAGTTATATATATATATATATATATATATATATCAGAATATGATAATAGAATAAGCCTGGTAGTAAGTTAGTAGTAATATTTTCCAATTGAAACTTTTTAAAAAGTCATAGATACCAACATAATTATTTAAAAAAAATTAATAATTTTGAAATTCCTATAGCGAATATATTACTATATTACATAGAGGTGAAGTATGTATATCAATATAATATAGTATAACTTGTTATTAAAACTGCAGTGACATACAAGTCATGATACATATATTTGAGACAAGAGATTTAAAGATTCAAATGAATCGAGTACCTTGGTCCTATACATAGGTACCTACCTAAACCAGTAAATTTTAGTTTATCGTTTACTATATAAGAAACTCATAAGCATAACAATATTGTACTATATTGTATAAAAAATATTGTACTATTAACTATGTATACATAATTTGTATAAACAAGTACCTAACCTATAATATATGTATAGGTATAATAATTAATATATTATATAGAGATGATTAATGTACGGAACAATGTAAATTAAATGTCCTGCCGATATTAAATTATATATATATCTATAATTATATATTATACACAATACACATACATATTTAATAGGTACCTATATAATTTCAGTGTGCGCGTGCAGCTATTAGTTAAAGTCACTGAAACGAATGCCGTATAATATATATATATATAATAATCGGCCTCGGTCCCTTTATTCGACGTCCATAAATATCGACAATATTATAATAAATATAACACAATATATTATATTATATACATTTGTACATACTATATATTATATACCTATATAAACGCCGTGTACTGGTTAAACAAATGATTGTATATAATATACACACGATGTGATATACTGGCTGGTCCGCAGTAGGGGGTCCCTGTCAAGAACTCAAGAAGTGTTAAATCACGTATACATATCGGTGAAACGCACCGGCCGGTGAACTAATGTAGGTATAACCTATATAGTATATATACATATACATGATGTATTATATATATATATAACGCAGAAACTCGATAACGGCCCACCCTGAGGCTGTGTGTATAAGTATAGAATATAATATATATGTATAACGCTACGCATCGGATCCCTTTCATAATATATAATATAAATCATAATATTATATATACCGACATAATATATGTGTACTGCATTTATATATATAGGCGTATTATAATGTATTAGTGTATATAATATGTCTATTTAACGGGTGCGAGTGTGTTTACGCGTGTATACTGTATACCTTATATTATTATAGGTATACAGAGTGTATCTACATAACGAATATCACGCCATGTCCCTATATGAGCAAAACTCATCAAAGTGGCCCTAAAAACGAAATATTAATAATATATTTTTTCGTCTCAAATACTGACTAATAATATTTTTAGTTTTTAATCTTCACATATAGTTCAAACATTAATGATAATATATATATATATTCGACCCTATATAGGCTATTGCAAAAAATATTTATAATATTATGTTGTTTTTTTTATTGACTGCGTACTTTATACAGATGTCTCAAATCAAACGGCAAAAATAATAATTTATTTAAGAAAACAATAGCATCCTCGTTCACCGATATTTGTCATTCCAGTAAAATTACAAAATGTATTATTATACCTATATATACCTACGACCTACCTATAATAAAATTACAAACTGACTTAACTTTGATACCACAAATTACAATATAAGTATTTATAATTGTACCTACTATATTATATATTATTATTTTTAAATAATGGTAGTCATAAATCATAATAATAAATAATATTAAGAATAACTGTTTTACGAGATTCATCCTATACATGTAGTTACCCACTTCATAATATTATGTTGTGCACCATGATTGCCCGTATTAATAATTTACTGTAAATTTAGGTATAGATTTTTAAAAATAAAATATACTAATATGTTATAATAACAGATAGAAAACTCCAGCAAAATAAAAACCTAAACCAAAATTAAACGAAAAAAATGTAGGCAAGTGGGTGTCGCTGTACCTACAGTAGGTTAATATAGTGGGTCACTGTAATGGATGATGTTAAATTTGAATTCAATGATAATATAATATAATTGTATACGAAAAACGATTTTGAGAGAACAGACGCGGTCAGTCAGCCTATACAAGTATATTTGGTGATATTATTATGAATAAATAGTTATTTATTTACCTATTTACGTGGAAACTTGTTTTAAATCCTTAGCTATAAAAGTTAAACATTTTCAAAATTTAAATTTGATGAATTTTGTCAAAATTGAACTTTAAATGCTTATAAAAAAATGTGTGTCATAAGTATTTTTAATAATATATTCAACCGCTATTGTAACATTATATCAGGAGCCATGCATTAGATGTTCAAGCTTTTTGAGCCAACGAATAAAATTTAATAAAGCATTAATTATGGGAAAAAAATCTAAAAAATTGGAAACTGAAAATGTCCGTAAAACGCTTAAAACAAGTCAAAATATTTTGAAAATTTTAACGTGTATAGAAAATGCTAATATAAAATGAATAATAGTATTTTCTTATATTTAATATTCAGTGAAAATTGCATGTACCTATCTATACAGTTATTATTGTTTTAGAGCTCAGTAAAAACCGAAATCTATTTTGACGAAAACCGATTTTGCGTATAAAAATTACCGTTTTCCTTAACTTTAAATTTAGACCTCCTGAATGCACCAATTAGATTCACTTTCCCATCAAACAATAGGTACTGTTGAAGAAAATCGAATCAGTTTTACTGCCCCAAACGGTGATGTCAGAGTGACAGACACAAAAATAAAAATATAAAAACACACATCATTGTAAAATCAATACATTATCATCGCAGAATCTAAAATAAACTAAAATAAACAAAATAAATGTAGATATAACAAATATAACAAAACAAAAAAAAAAAAACCTGAAAAGACTGTATAATTCCATTATCGGAATTGTGTATTGTATATTTAAAATAACTGCAGTAGTGCAGTATGTAAAACATTTTATGCAAAAACATTATTTTCGCATTGACGGACAATCATACGACTGTAACACATTATTCCATAAATAAGGCATATACCTATAGTATATATAGGTACTTACTATAATGTATATTATATAATAGTATAAAGTTATAATATGCGGCAATACAGGTATCTACCTATAATATATAATAATTAATAATAGGTACTATATGCTTTCATTATATTTGAATGAGTTTCATTAATAATAAGTAAAAAAAAAAATTAGAAAAATAGAATGATATTATCTATATGCAAAACAGAATTTTAATCACCAAGCGAAAGTATTTGTAGTTTTTATGGCTTAATACACGTATAACTAAGGAAGTTATAAAATAAATTATCGTAATTCCACTATACCCAATACCTATATTATATATACCAGCGAACACATACATTAAGCAATTTGATTATTTTTAAGGTATAAACAGCTAATAAACAGCTATTTATTTCTCAAAAAGAATAAATGTTTTTGAATATCTATTTTTCATATCTAATTATTTGAATTAGGTATCTAATTAGTTGTAACTTATATAATATATTATTATTTCAAGATTATATATAATATAATATGAAAGCGAATAGATTGTAATTTGTAATGGTACAGAATCACCCCATACAATTATGATCCACTACGATACCTATATATGTACCTATATATAAACAGCGCATATATCTATATGGCTATATATATACATTATGAGTATCACAGTATCATAGTATCATAGTTATTGATAATATTATAACCTCAAATGTTATATGTAATAATATGATATTGTTTTAATAAAATTTAGTCCTTATTCTGCAACGCCAGCATTCACATGTTCTTTATAATGTATTAAGTAATACATAACATACGCGCCTCAGCTGGGAGCAGGCCTCTTCTCATCTCTGTCTTTTTTTTTCATGTCATTATATTTATTATTTTTATCGATTATACAAGCTTATTGTTCTAATTGAAACAGATGGCATAATAATATAGAATTTTGAGAAAAAAAAATTTTGGATGGTTCAATAATAGTTTTTCAATGATAAGAACGTATCTGTTTTATATTAAAATATACAAAACGAAATATGTAATAAAATATTTATTTATTAAAGCGAAGGAAAATAATTTTATGTACATATTAGATAGTATATATTATAGCCTATATATATATATATATATATATGTACCTATATTATAATAATTTATCTTTATGCGTAGTTATACATGCCGTATACGGTTTATGATGGTACGTGCATATATGGTATTTATGTGTATATAGTAATATTTAATAATATATCATCGTATATTTTATTATATTTTGTTGCTTGACACAATAAATATAGGTATACTAAAATGTGATTCATAAAATATAAGGTCTCGATAAGACAGTATCTTTATGTCTTTATATCTTTGCGGGTTTCTTGAGAAAAAATAAAGATAAACGAAATCATAACTAAATTATCTAACAGTTTAACGAGTATTTCTATTTAAAAAAAAATATCATCATATAATTATATTATGTACTTAATAGAGATCGCCACATCCGCATGTTTTGTCTCCGTCTCACACTTTCACTGCAATAAATATTATACAAACGTAAAACATATTTTATGAGTTTAGTAGTTCCAACTTCCAATTCTGTGTAGGTATAGTAGGTAATATCCACCTTTAATAATACCTTCAGTGAAAAAATTTTTATAATTTAATTGCAAATAAGAAGGTAAAATAATATATAATTTAAAATTATCAATTGCTTAAAATTAAGAATATCGTAAAGGTCTACCAGAAAACACGGCTATTATTCCTAATTTTATGTTTGATAATATTATCCTATAGAAGTTTACTATATCTATATTAATATCAAAAGTTATATAACTACCTAAATATACTACACTAAATAATTGGTACTATAATTTGTATGTTGTACACGGTACACCTATATAATATGGCTATATATAATAGGTATACGTTTATTGTGAACTATTAAGACGGTCGGAGATATCACACGCCCTCTTATACTTAGTAATTAGTATAATATAATATGATAATCTATAAATGTATAATGTTTTTAAAACAGAAACTCGTTAAACTGTTAGATTTAGTTATGATTCTCTAACTTAATATATAATTGTGTCCTCTTAAACTGCAATGACGCGTATTGTTTAAATTAAATTAATAATTATTATTATTGACATAGCCTATATATAAAATATACTAAATATATAGATATAAATACAAGGCCATCCGCAGAGGGGGGAGGGCCACGGCCCCCCGCTAATTTAGATAATACCTAATTTTTATTGCATTTATTTGCATTTTATTAGCTGGCTTGGAGGGCGATAATGAGGACTGATAACTGATAATTAGGTGCCACAAAATCAATTGTTTCATCAATTATATTTCTTGGAAAACATGGGTTACCTTTTAGAGGGACAAATAATAATACAGCTGTATTTAACAATTTATTAAACTTTAGAGTTGAAATTGGTGATGTAAAATTGGAAAATCATCTTAAAAAAGGTCCCAAAAATGCAACATACATATCTCATAGAATGCAAAACACTTAAATTTCTAATTTAGGTTCTGTTATGTCCAATATAATTTTGAACCGAGTTAAGAATGCTGAATATGTTACTCAGTATTAGCTGACGAAACAATGGATGTACAAGGTGTAGAGTAGCTTTCAATTTGTTTAAGATATGTATTTTATGAAAATAGTCAACCGGTTTTGAAAGAAGATTTTGTTGGTTTTATTGCTTTAGATAAATTGGATGCTGAAAGCATAGCTTATAAAATATTATCAAGTTTGGAAAGTTGGGGATTAGATTTGAATAAGTAAGTTGGGCAAGGATATATGATGGTGCGAGTACTATGGCTAGTCATATAAGTGCGCTGTTCAGAAAAGAATGATCAATGAGTCATGAATTATCAATTATTAATTATTTTTTTTCATTTTTTATTATACAGGCTTATTTATAACAACAACATAATATTATACATTTTTATATATATATGTATATACTATATTATAATAAATAAATAATTTCTTTTTAAGATGTGATATAAAAAATAGAATTTATGGTAAGTGTATTATTTTTTCGCTGCCCCCCCCCCCCCCNCCGAGGAAAATTTCTGCGGGCGGCCTTGTATAAATAATGGTATCTACAATTATATTATATTCACAATAATAATATATTATGTAAGAGTTGAAAATAATAAAATAATATCGTAAGCCACTATAATAATATTATCATTATATACCTAATAAATAATAATAATGTAGCTTATTTCGTACTATTTAGTACCTAGGTATATATTATTATTATTTATTACTATTATTATTACGGTTATCGGGGCCAAGTCGATTTTCCGTGCGCGTCCCCCCGCGGCCCGCCGAACAACGCCCGCGCGTGTGCGTGACGGTGTGTGTGCACCCCGCGCCTTGCCCCCACCGCATGACGGGCCACCGCCGACAAAACATCCAACAGCGCTGCCGATACAATGTAACCGCCGACCATTGGTTGCCGGTGACCTGCCGGGGGGCGCGGTTTCGGGGCGCGTACTGCGACCGTCTCTACTCGCAGCTGCCGCGGTTAATCAGACGACGAGAAGAGAAACGATCGGCCGGCCAAGAGGTCACCGCCACCGCCGCCGCCGCCGCCGACGACGCCGCTCGTAATCGAGACGCTCGCGAAAACCGCTGCCACCGAATCATCACCGCATTTATTATATTACGCTCGACCCGCTTCCGGTGTAATAGATATTGTGGGTAGGTATACCCACATCGATGACCGCGGGCCGCCGCTCGAATTTGGAGACTCCGCGATATGTATATACCTATATATATATATAATGTATATAATGTGTAGCTAGGCATGACTTTCGGCCGCACCTCTCGCCACGGTGGTTTTCAGTCAACCCTGCCCCCCCTCCTGTCCATCCCTAAAGATGTTGTGGCTCTCTGCAGTATATAGCCTATAGTATATACGCTATTATATATTGTGTAGGTACAGGGTGATTCACCGCAAGCATCATGCTCACCCCCTTTTTTTCTCCAATATATTTCAATCATTCAAAATCAGACGATTTTTCAAATCTTCAAATAAGTCAGGTACCACTCATGACTTAATAATACCCATACAATTGAATATACATTTATAAGTATATATTTCAAAATTGTTAAAATAATCTAAAATTTGTTCAAATGTGACATATTATATTGCTTCTTCTTGCACCAAGCCACGAATTAAATTATACAGCGTATTGTTAAATTCTTATTTACTACTATATTGATATTAGGATAGCTGCAGTCCCTTGGAGAGATACACATCTTTTTTTTAAATTTGGAACCCGCCCCGTCTACGTTTCGGGAGATTGTAAATTGCACACAATATAGGCATTGACCTATAATTATAATGTATACATATTAGGTATATTAAATAGTAGTACTCAGTAGGTAAATTTTTCGATTTCTAAAATGGGTATAGTAAATTGCACCCATATATAGTACCTATCTAAGTATAAAGTGACCTTGGATTCATCGATATTTGGATCGACTTGGACAATGTCCTTGTTATGTTTTAGACACATATTATATTTTATTTGTTGATTTTCCTCCGAATATTTGGGCGTCAGCTTCTGCAACATTAACTCTGACAGCTAATGCCTGCGAATTATTTCACAGACTTATAATAAAAGTTTTTAGATTCCTCATTTTTATATTTAATATTTATAATTGTATATGGATAATTTTTCTGAACATTTTGACGAATCAAAATCAAAGTATTCTAAGGAGTGGTTTAGCCGTTTAGGTATGGGTTATTTGATGTCTTTGTGCAATCAAGCAGAACTCCATTAATCGATGCGATTGGAAGATTTGGGAACTATATAATATATGTGGTGACTTGAAAATTTTAGTAATTAATATAGGTACTTATATTTATCAACATATTTTATAATTTGTAAACATTTTCTAAGCTCTATATAAGCCTAACATATTGTGATATATACGACAGATCCGATTATATTACATATATTTTATATTATTTTTGTTAAAAATTTTAAGGACTAATATTATATCTTTCGGGGCTTCATTACCTATATATAATATAAGCATCTATAAATGTTAATAACAGAAAAACTATACTTGTTCAAATTTTGATTTACAAATATTATATATCAACATTTTTCAGAAAATTAATTTTTTTAATAATTTACAGTAGAAAAGTTCCACTGGCCGGCGAGTTCTTGTTTGAAAGATATAATATAGCAGTCTATATCAGTATCACTAACGGAAACCATCCTTTTTCCTTAAGTATAAACGTATATGTATATAGTTGCAAGTGTTACAACAAAAATCTCAATAATTTGAAGAAAAAAAATGGTATTTAAGGTAGATACTATTGCATTTAAAAATGCCAACTATCAGAATTTAAATAATTCTATAATGAAAAGATACACGGGGATGAGCATGCTTGGTAAATCACCCAGTATTGCAGTGTACATACGCACTACGACACCCACACGTATAATCCAAACGCCACTCGCACGTTTGCGCATGAAAAACCGCGTCGATAATCTCCGCTCGCCTGCTGCAGCCTATAGCTGAGGTAGTTCCGTCGTGGTTTCACAAAATGCCACTTAATAAATGATGCACATTCAAGACCCTATATTGTAAAGCACGACCGACCGTAGCTGCGGTATGTAAATAAAGTATAGAAAATCTGGGGATTTTAAATAACGACCGATATATTGTTATATATTATACCTATAAACAGGAAATCAATGGGACACATATTTATAGATATTTCAATTTGATGGACTTACCATATTGTAATGATGAGGATTGCGGTGCGAACTTATCAACACTAAATGTAGGTATAAACATATACCTAACCTATAGCCTATAGGAACTGCTCAACTGCAGTTATTATAGGTGTATATATACTATAATATATACGACATATAATAAAATATATTGAATAGCATAGAGGGTATATATATTTTATAGCGAGTTATTTAGGTTAATAAAATGTGGTTGCCAAACAATTATCAAACTGACATGAATATTTATATGGACGATAATACCCTGTATAATATATACATTAAATACACACTAAATATATATAGGTACACTACTGTCCCAAAATTGGTCACACGCGAAGATCCCTACACCGGCTGCAGGTTGTAAAGAATGATAACCTCCGTAGGACTGCTACCACCTAAGTATATATATTATATATTACATATTACCTATATTATATAGGTTTACCTAGTACCTGCTGTATTATAGTTACATAACTATATTATGTAAATGAAACATTTTATTCTGTATTCAAACATAATAATATTTTCGACTTTTATTCAGTATATTATAGTCTCATATGATATAATTATATGACTGTTCTATATGATCATTTTCGGCTGGGTTTATTTAATAGTATATTAAGAGTATAAGGTTATTATCAAAGATAATATTGTACACTGTAATATATTATAGAAGTTTTATTTTAGCTTGAGAACTAATTATATATTGCTTTGATCTTAAATTATTTTTAACGGTCGTAACACATTACACATATAAGATTCGGTTATCAATAGATATCTATACCGTTTTACTTTGTATTCAGCAATAACTTTCATATAACTTATTGACGTACATAAAAATAAAATATTATAATTACGAATGATTATGTACTTATATATCTACACAACTTGTGATCGTAAAATTATTTACATATACTTATATTCGATATAGATGAACTGTTCGATTAATAAATGATATTATTATGTCAATATATAATATAATATTAAATATATACTATAGTATCATAGTGTACTCAAATAAAACAGATATTATATGAGATATTATTTTATTAGTTATCTCTATTGACCCGCAATGACTGTTTGATATATATTTGAATCATATATAATTCTATAATTACACAATTTATAATATAAAATATTATACCTATACACAAATATAAATGCTGTCATCTTGTAGAAAATAATAAAATGTAATGATTATATTGTATTATAATTAGTATATAAAGTTTATACTTTATAATAACTCAAAAACTACTGGTCCGAATTTATTGTATCTGCCATCTGGTATATATATATTATATAATAATAATAATAGGTACCAATAACCCACATTTTAACAAGGAATTATACTATGTTCTTTACAATTAACAATAAAAATGGTAGATCTCATAAGAAACAAATGAGTTTGTATAGCCTCGGGATAATCCCTAAATGGCATAATAATACAGGTAAGTACATACATGTCAATAAAAAAGTGTGGAACCAAAAAGTTGTGATGTCGGATTAAAGTTTCTAAAGAAAAAACTAAAAAGTTCTACCAACGAAAATAAAGTCCAACAAAATTGGGCAGTACTCTGCATCAATGTCCGCTATAAATCAATAATATTTCAACCATATTATAATACTTCAACATCAAAACGTTATTTGGTTTTCTATATATACGTATTCTTGATCTATCTTATAAAATATTATTTATAGTGGGTCTGAATCAGTCTCGTTCAGTCATATAGGCTATATAGCTGCAGACATTATGAATATGTTTGCAAACATAATCATAATTAATTTTAATAAGTATTTCCCGTATCTGATTATAATATAATATTATCAGCACACTATTCCCATTTCAAACAGTTATTAATAAAGGACGCTATACGGTCATTTGTTAACTTCGTCTTACAAGTATAGTAACATATATCAAATGTACGCCCTGTAGGAGAACGCGTTTATAGCTCCGTTAGTTTAAAAATTAGAATGAATCGACCTAAAAAACTTGATGGAAGTAAGTATAATATCTGTATTTGTTCGTGAATTTTCACGATAGTTCAATTTTTTAGTAAGTTATGCGTATATAAAAAAATTAAAAATGCTCATCACTCACTTGTAAAAACTGAATTATCGTAAAAAAAACCTAGGTACATACAAACACAGATAATGTTCTTACCATCTATAGTTTCATAATGGGTCGACTCACTCTAATTTTTAAACTAACTGAGTTAAACGTGAGCTGCGCTTAAATTTTATATGTTATGCATTATTGTAAGACAGAGACAACTAATATCTGTGTAACGAGTCCTGCTCTTAACATTATTTACTAAAAAAAATCACAATACAATCTCTATAAAAAGATATTATAACTTTCACTACTATTATTATTTATTAATATTTATAACATAATACCCCATATTATATCTGTATAGCCAATAACATATAATATTATGTAATATTTCGATATAATGTAATTTTCCGTAACATACCTACCTATATAAAAGTTATACTCAATATATACCTATACTATAATTAATGCTGTGCTATTATCTATATATGTAGATATACCTATACTATTACGCAGATAAATATGTGTGTTCACTTAAATATAATATTATAATATATAAACATTATATTATTAGTAGGTATAATAAATTAATATATGCTCTGTCTAACTATTATTACAGACATGAAATTATTGTTGGCCGCCATGGTGACAACTGACAAGCTGTTGTAGACAAGAAACGAGTGGAAAATACGGAATTACACTATAATATTATACACGCGCGTCGTGCAGCCGTCAACGGGATATAAATCAAAAAATTAATAATAATATTAGAAACACACCTCCCAAACACTTCTGTAAACGTTTTTGTTTTAATAGTCTCCCTCGCTGAAGAAACGCGATTTAAATTAAATTAAATTATATATATATATATGTATATAATACCTACCTATATTTAACTCGTTCCAAACTTTCATATAGTTTATATTATATTATATTTTTATTGCGTCGTCGTTACTTACCCGGCTTATTCTACATCGTAATCGTATTAATCCCGCCTACTTAACTCTCTAAACAAGCGAATCGTTTATAATTAAGTAGAATATATTTATAGGTACTTATATAGTATAACATAATAATACTTAAATATAATGTATATTATAGCGTATATTATGCACCCTTAGCTCATCATAGGCCATTATAGTTTATAATAATGTTTAAATTTTAATCACCGTCCCTGCAGCTATTATATTATATTCTTATATTATGTACCTACCTAATATAATATATAATAGTAATAATAGGTACCTACGCATAGGTAACTGCAGTACCTACCTATTACAAGTGGATTATGTACATGGCATCCTGCTATATTTCCCATATGTCTATATTGTGTAGATATATAGGTAGGTATTACTAAAATACTATAGGTGTTACTATACTATAGTTTTTTTTTTTTGCCTTAAACAACTATATTTTATAATATATATCATATATGTATGCTGTGTGTATATGTATACACATTGATGTATTGTTATTATATAAGTCTATATAATATGGAATACACATGTTCTATAATTTACAACAGCTTTAATAATATTGAATAACTTAAATTTACCGGTGGGCTGGTTTTCAGTTTTAAAAATGTAAAAGTGCCATGGGCCAGATCGGTCTTCTAATGACCTTATTTTTTAATCTATAAAATTCTAAATTGCTTAAAACACAGCGGGGGTCGGATAAAAGGGTATACGAGGGCTAGCTGTGTGTCACCCATCCCTGCTGATGTACAAGAATAGTGTATAAGCGGTTAAAATCAATGATGAAATGATTCAATATATGCCCACGGGTTCCTTCAAAATTGCCTATATATGAATAATATAGGAACCATATAAGAAGGTTTGAGGTAGTCTGTGGGAAGGTATACCTGGTATACCTACTTATATATATATATATACACATTATATATTACAATATACATGTTTCTTTTTCTCTAAAAGTATTTCAATACATAGGTATCTATATAACTGTATAAGATATAATATATTATGATATGCTCCGCACAAAAGGTATACATATTCGTGACATTCGTGTAACTTATACATATTCAAATCAAAAATATTTTCTTACTATAAAATTTGGTTAGGTATATATATAAGATTATATACCTACCAATAAAACAGTTGTATAAGGAAAGGATCTTCTTATTTATAGATTTCTACCTTTTTTTATTCGATTTCATTGGTTTATATTGTTCAAAGTATAAATATACCTATTATATATATTATTATATCCTTTATGATAGTCGATTTATACTATAGCTATATTATTGTGTATATAGATGTATATCGTAGGTATATATTCGTATATGTGTATAGGTACCACTTTTTGGTAAATTTGAAAAACATACCTATGTATACATATGTACCTATATAGTATATCTGTGCCGTGGCCAGGATTTTTCTTTGGAATGAGGTGGCTTTATATTATAATGTTAAAGAATTAGTTTAACGCGAGGGTCTCCTATAAGTTTAGCCTACTGATGTTAGTTTAGGTATATACTTAACCGTTATACTGTTTATTTGATATAATATTTACTAATACCTATACACCTATGTAAACAATTATCCCAATATTATAGTTGTAACGTGTATATAGGTATAAGAACCTACTCATACAAATACCTACCTAAATATATACCTATTCATATACATGGCCGCTTTTCTTTTACATGCTTGTTATGAACTTCACCGCGCTGTGGGCCCATATATAAGTACCTATACAACTCTTATACGTACCAAGATATTTATAAGTCAAGAGACGATTTACCGAAACAGTTTGGGTGAGACTTCAAAGCGCCGCGGCCGAGGTTTAAGGGCGGTATATGATTCACATAAATGCGCGCTGCAGTGGGTGTGATACATTTATATATATTATATTATGTACCTACATAGGTATTAAGGTATATGATAATATTGTAATATATACTATATATTATATACTCGACAAGAAACAGAAATAGAGAGAGAGAGAGAGACAGATAGAAGCAGAGAGAGAGGAAACACGTTTGAGTGGGAATAAGAGAGGGAGTGAGAAAGAGTGAAAAAGAGAAAGAGCATTATATAATTATTTGCGTTTGCATATCATATATATACATAATACCAATGTATATATTATATTATATATATATATAAATGGGTAATCTATGGTGGATGTAAATAATGCGAGCGCGGCCACAGTGGCGGTTGCAGGTTACGATCGAGGAGGGAGGTGGTGGGGNGGGGTGGTAGATATAGTAGTGTGGGAGGGTAGTCGAACAATCCGCATTGAGGTTGCCACCGGTTATACAGTTGGCACAATCGCGGAACGGCAGTTTGTCTCGGACAGGATGGATGAGCGCGTATACAATATCATTATATGTATATTATATAATACGCAATATACAAAGGATGATGTGATCACCTAGCCACCGCCGCCGCCGTTTGTGTTTTACCGCACGCCCATTCGGCGGGTTCACGCGTGTCCACACCCATCGCGTTCGCTTGATGGCCACGCCCACCGCATAAGCGGCGGCGGCCGCCGTCGTCATCGCCGGCACCGGTATACCGACGCAGCAGTCGACGGCTCAGTGATAATATCGCGCGCCACACGTCAACGTGAACCAATAATACCGCCGCAATCGACGCTGCCACCGTCGCTGCAACCGTCGTTGTCGCGTACGCCTATAATAATAACCAGCTCTTTGTCGGTAGAGTTTTCACTTTCCGACCGCGTAATATAGATACCGTTTCGTAAATAATATTTTCATTGCTCGGTGAACCGCTTTTTTCGCACTACCTTCGTTTAATCGCTTCGTTTTTATCCACGACGCTCTTCTACCCGTCATATATTTAGTAATAATAATAATAATATAATACGCCTAACCTATCAGGTTATTAATTTTCGAGCCAGTTTCTGTCGTCGTACATGACGGGCGAGACTGTGGCCAAATGTGCTGCGTGGTGATCAGCACCGCCGGCATGCAGGACGACGATCAACACAACCTCCTCCAACACCACCACCACCACAATAACAACCGCCGTCACCAACAACACCACCGCAGCAGTAGCACCAGCAGCAGCGGTAGTGGTAGTATCGGCGGAGGCGCTGTACAGCTGGCCACTTCCTCCTCCTCGTCCGCCGCTGCTGCGGCCGCAGCGGCCGCCGTGTTCCTACCAGTCTACGATTTCAGCCGCCGATACCAGGCCGCCCTGGATTCGGTGGCCATGCATCAAGTCGTAAGCCCGCTGGACTTGAGAGGTGTCGGCGGTGGTTCCGGCGCCGCATCCGCCGCCGCCGTGATGGTACAGGCCGTCTCGACGGCGGCGTCCGTGTCGCCGCCGTGCAGCGTTGGATCGGCTGAGACGACGGACGTGAACGTGGATTCGGCCGACGACGACGACGACTACGACGCGGCAGCCGTAGCGGCTGGGTGTAACGACAACAACAACGGTGGTGGCCGCCGCAGCAAGACGACGTCGCCCGGCGCACAAGCGGGCGGCGCGTGCAGCGAAGACGGCGATAAGGCGTCGGGCACCGGCAACGGGTCGCCCGTCAAGCCGCCGTACAGTTACATAGCGTTGATCACCATGGCCATACTGCAGTCACCTCACAAGAAGCTCACGCTCAGTGGCATCTGCGAGTTCATCATGTCACGGTTCCCGTACTACCGCGACAAGTTCCCGGCCTGGCAGAACTCCATCAGGCATAACCTGTCGCTCAACGACTGCTTCATCAAGATTCCCCGGGAACCGGGCAACCCGGGGAAGGGTAATTACTGGACCCTGGATCCGATGGCCGAGGACATGTTCGACAACGGCAGCTTCCTTCGGCGGCGCAAGCGGTACAAGCGCATGCAGGCCCCGTCAGACTTTTTCATCCACCGTGGTGGTGGCGACCACCACCACCATCCTCACCATCAGCACCATCCCCATCACCATCCACACCACAATCACTTCGCCGCTGCCGCGGACCCATACTCGGTGTTACACCACCACCATCACTATCCTTACCATCACCTTGGGCCACCGCCGCCGCATCTGCAGCCACCACACCCGTCGCAGGCCCAGGCACAGCCTCTTCAGCAGCAGCAGCAACTGCAGCAGGGTCCGCAATCACAGCAACCCTCGCCGACGCAGCAGCCCACGGCCGCCATGCAGCCGTTACAGCTGCCGGCCGCCGAGCTGGCGCGCATAACGTTCGGTCTGAACCTGCTGCACAACGGACAAGTGGCCGCGGCGGCGGCTGCAGCAGCGGCCGCGTACAAACCGTCGCAGCCACCCGCACTGGTTTTGCACCAACACGGCAATCTCATACAGCCGTCGTACGCGACCACTGTGGTGGCCGGCGGCGGTCGGTTGGCCGTGAAACAGCCGTCCACCGGGTTCAGCATTGACTCGATCATGGGCAAAAGGCCGTCGCCCGCCGCGCCGCCGGCCAACGTGTCACCAGCCCGACCCGGTGGCCGTCACCCGCTGCAGCAGCGCGAACAGGACGACGACGACGACGATGACGGCCACGACCACCGTGATCACCGCGTCAGTCGTCACCACGATGCCGCGGCCGTCTCGCCGCAACCGTCGGCCAGGCAGAACTTCGATTCGGCGTTCACGCCGCTCCAGCAGACCACGTGGGCCAGGTGATGATGTGGCCGCCGCCTCCGCGCGGTCACGTGTCACTCGACGCATGACATGGTAAAAATATAATTTTTACTGTTTTGTCATGCGGAGGAGTTCATCGTGCCGAACGATTATACGTACCAACAGCTCGTCAGAGGTAAAAAATATATCTTATTTTTATTATTATTAGTTTATATTAAAACGTTGATCGCAATACTTGAATATTTGACTATTCGATTTTTGGTAGTATTAATGTATTATAATATAGGCCCATAGCCAATAATAGTATATTAATCATAAGCTCATATTATTATACTAATAGTTATATATAATTACGAATTACCCATATTAGACGATGGACCTCATACATAATATATTATAATACTACCTCTATTACCTATATAATAATTAATACGCATTATATATAATTAGTAAAATATTATGTTCTTGGCAAATTAAAAAAAAATACATAGGAATATTAATATTATGATCGCACTCTAAAGCAATGATATTTTGTTTGTATTAAAAATAAATGTTTAAGACAAAAGAACCATTTAAAAACAAAATAAGATTTAAAAAATATAATGTCAATATTCTAAGATTTATATGCTTTTATAATATATTATTTACTTTATAGAAAAAATAGTTTTCGTTTCAAATATTATAAAATTCGTTGCAGTAATTAATTATCTTCTTTTTAATATCCCTGCCGTATGTACCAGGCATGTACTGACAATTATTGTGCTACAGAAGAATTAATTTTTTCAATAATTTTTGTTTTGTTTTCATAACATTTTATATTTTTATATAGTATATAATATTCGTTGGCAAAACAAGCCATTCGTATTATATATACAGACAAATTATGATATTCCGTTATGTATTTAGGTACTTACTAATAAGTGTATAACACTTTATAGATAACTGTAATAATATAATATGATATAGGTTTCTAGGGTACCTACGTCATTGAGTAGGTCATTATGTTGTTCTCGATGTGGTAAATTTGAATTCTGACTTCTGACTTCTGAGTAGAAACGGATTTTATAATTTATATTTTATTTATATTACTATTTGGTTAGGTTGGGTTTGGTTTTTGATATGATCTGTCTTGTTGCACTAATTTTTGCCAAAAACATCGCTTAAGGAACAGAGAGTCATTTGGGGGGTGGGGGGGATGCAGGGTGTACATTTGCACCAACTTTTTTTTAAAACGCCTTCTTTGGCCCGCCAACAATAAATAAAAGCGCCGATATACCTAAGTGTTTTATATTATATATATTTTATATTTTTTCAGTATTAAAAAAAATATATATATTGTACTCATTTTTAATTTCCAAGTATGTTTGATGTGGTTTTGTGGTACCACAGTATTATAATCGATAAAATTATAACACAAATATTTTGAAGAAGGGTATTCATAAAATAAATGGATGGTTTTATTAAGCTAGTTATATTATATTTTTTGATTATTCAGGGAGAAAAAATGTATAGCTAGGTTCAGTTAGGTATTTTATTATAAAGGTGTTTTATACCCATACATTTATTTACCGAGTGTAAAAACACTGTACATTGGTATCCAAAATATAAAATAAATATATTAAAAGTACCTACACAGTGCACATATAGTTTGTCAAAAATAGTAACAATATTGTGATATTTTCTTACTAATATAAGTGACATATTAAATTAATTATACAAATATTCTAAAGTTTTCTATGTGGCCTGATAATGATTTGAATGGCCTGCCAAAATGTTGGCACCAACAAAAAAAAAGTTGAAATGACGCCCCTGATTATGAAGGTATATATTATAATATTATATTATACCTCATAAAATAAACGTTAACGAAAGTATATTATTTAATATTAATTTGTCCGGGTAAAGATGAACTGATTTAAAACTACGGTGCTAATTAAAATCTTTGTAGATGGGGTAATAGGCATTATGGGTAGATAGGTAATAGGCATTATGGTTTGCATAATTTTCCCGGGCTGGGAAAATCCGTCCGTTGTTTGAACGTGGTTTAAAATTCTCTCTAAACTTGTTTCTGATACCTATAAGAACAATCTCCAAAATTTTAGTCAACATTGATCAAGCTTGTTAATATTGTATTGAGTCTATATACCTAAGCTACAATCATAAGGACATTGCATTTTATTGCATTTAGGTACATTTGAATAACAAACAATCAATCATATATTATTTCCGTTTATTTACAACAAATTCCATATCAACGGAGTCCGCAGCTGGCTTGCACGAATGTTTTTTAACCTAACCTAATCTAATAAAAAATTGTTCGATTTTCGAGAGCCATAATGAATTTCATGCGTGATCCACCCTATACCAACCTATATAAGGGTTAAAAGAATGATCTTAAAATACCCTCCTGGTCTTAAGGAATCTATTGAAACAACTTTAATTAATATCAGTCCATATTAGTTTTTGAGATATTATAGCACGTTCAAACATACACACTCTTCAGCTTCATAACATAATATAATATTAGTATAAGTACCTAGATCAAAATTTTTTAGGCACCGATATTATATAATATTTTTGTTATGAACTTACATATCTATATAAGTCAATACCGCGTATCGTAGATCCGACTGATAGGTCCGCATGATGGTATAAATCTAGTTTAAAATTATAGTCGAAATATTTTGAAATTTTCACTGTGACGTAGGTATACACAAATTATAATTTAGGTAATCAAGGAATATTTCAAATTTCTATAATCACAATTTTTTGGGGCTTAGCCTAAAGCCTCCCCATATTTTTGCATATTATGATTGTGATTTGTGACTTTGTTTTTTCAATTCCTGCAGTAAGAAAACCATATGGGGTTACTTATTGTAGTTCGTAATACATTTTCAAGGTTTTTGGCTAAGAAAAAAAATTTCATCTGTAGAAATAAAAAAAAACTAAAGGAGTCGAACACTTCAACTGTATATATAATAAGTATGGTATATAGTTACTCAAGAAGAGTCAAAATATTTAAAAAATAATATCACGTCAAGATATAAATCTTTGGTGAAAATGTCAAGTAGTTACATGTTTGATACGGTTATTAAATTTTGAATAAGGTACAACAAAATAACAAAATTTACCCCTATACAAGTACAGAGTATTAAACAAATATTATAATTTTCCATCAAAAACCAAACCCGTAAAAATCAATTGCTTCAAAAAATGACATTCACAAAACACAGCATGCACATTTCTCCGCTCAGAATCTTAAATGACAAAATTGTTATTATATTTATTATTTATTTATTACTAATCTGTAAAGCTTCTTTCTAATAAGACGATTAAAAATTCAAATAATGACTCATTTATATATTTATATGTAAAGTGTTAAAGTATAGTAATATTTTAAAGGTCTGCATCGCCCATGGGTTTGGTTGGGTTGGATGTTTTGGTTGTCAATATTCAAATATTACTATTAATTTAAACATATTTAATTTAAATATTAATCTACTTAGGAGTGTATATGTGCAGTAAGAATTTATTGAACTATAATTTTATAGATGTGAAATAAGATTGTACCTACATATCAATATACAGTTGCATTGTATAATATTTGTGTCATTGGATAACCGAAATTATTTATAATAAGAATACACAATTAATTCGTTTTGTAATTATTATTTAAACATAACCATAATATTTGTGTTCAATTTGTATTTTTCAGCATTATCGAAGATTCGTGAAGCCGTCATGCAAACGAATCGCACTGATGCATAGCCGGTGTCGATTTCTCATCTAGTCCCAATTTGTCCAACAACCCTATTACAATACAGACGTATAATATACAATACTCATATAACAAACATATACTTATTTATACAAATACGATTTAGTATATTATCGTAATAGTATTAATAATAATAATAATAATAATAATAATAATAAAAATAATAGTGCAATACATTTTAATTATTATAGAATATATTGATATTATTATTATTATCATCATTATTATTTATCGCAAACACTATTATAATATTGTACATAGCCTATATTATTATTATATTATCATATTTATATATTATGATCCTTCGTTACCAAATATTCTTATCATATTATTGTTTTATTATTATTATTATTATTATTTTTATTGTCGTGGTCTTTAGAAGACGTCGTGTAGAATACTGTGTACATACTTATTATTATTATTATTATTGAACGTTCGTAGAGAAAATACAGAATGTAATATTCTTAAACTTATATAATTATAATTAATTTATTATAAATTCATCGTTTATATATTATTATTACATAATAATATATTGTTGTTAAACGTATTCCTTGTACACCTCTACATTATAATATATAATATATATTATTATTATACATGAATGATGATAATATAATAATATTATAACTGTATATTATGTTTAGGTACGTCACGTGATTATATTATAATATATATATATATATATATATATTAAACAAAACGAGTCAGTTAGTGTAATGTATCTATTTTAAGTGCTGTGTTATTTTAGAAGAATAAGAGAAAACGTTTAAAATAAAAACAATAAACGATCGTTTCGTTAAAATAAAATTAGTGTATATATTATTATTATGTTCTTTCCTCTTCGCCTACCACCGGCTTGAGAGTCGAGAGTTCGAGACCGTCCTTCGTCTCGACCGTTTTCCTTCGGTGCCTACACACACACACACACACACACACACACTAACACGTACTAAAAATACACATTACATAACGTGGGTGAAACGACAACGTGTGACAACATGTTTACAAGTAGGTATTGCAGCTGTAGTACACGACAGACACCCTAGCTAGACCGATGACAATATTATTATTGTATTAGATAATTATAATTTATAATATTATGAGCTATTTAATTTTTATTGAGCTATTAAAACAGGTATTAGGTACCCATACTGATATTATATAGTTCGTGATTAAGTTTTAGGTTCCTTTACGCACCATGCTAAATTACTGACGTCCACTGCCGTGTTCCGATATTCATTTGTGGCCAAATGAAAATAAATATTTTACCTATGAAGGTAGATAGGTACCTAGCAGTATTGGTATATTTCGTACAATATTATGTTAATAGTATATTGTTTTAGAGTTGGTTATGCTATAACAATAATACAATATGTTAACAGAATATCATAATGTATACACGCGTATAGTTGCAGAATATTATAAACCAATATTTTAATCTGTGAAAGTAAAAAAAAAAAAACAATCAAATAATTTCTATAATAATATTATTATATTGTATATTATGTTCAACTGCTAAACATATTATTAAAATTTGGCTGCTGCAAACTGAAAACAGTTTCTTTCTTGAAGCTGAGAACTTAAACTAGAAGTTATTACACTGTCCATTGATAGATGAGGAGTAGGTATAGGAATATAACAAAGAGTAGGTAACCTAATGAAAATACATGAAAGTTAGAAATTGGAAATCCGTAAATATAGATAAACCAACAAAAAATATTTATAATGGCTTTGATTTGTTTAATAATAATTTTAATGTAGAACAATAATTCAAATTTTTGGGTAACCCTAAAATATTATATCTACCTACTTAACTACTACGTTTTGATTAAACTTTCAAATTCTAAATAAAAAAGACAACAAGCTATGGATTTTCTAGTAACTTCTCCAAATACATAAAGATAAATGATAATATATAACTGTTCAGCAAGTTTAAAAAAAAAAAAAAGAAAAAAAACATAACATCATATTATAAATTATATTTATTGTCTCTTCTATAAATATTAGGTAGTCAGGTAAGTATACCCGTTTCCAATTAAAATTGAGATTTTAACCATGAATATATCCACTGTTACTGGCATACTGTACTTATGTCTGTTTATGTGTTACCGTGAATAGCTAAACTCCCGGATACAGTGACTTATTAAACCTTATTTATTATACCTATTACGATAATATTGATATTATAATGCAGTTGTTTAGACTCAGTCGCCATCGCGTCAAGTCCGCGTATAATCTCTTTCGATTACGGCCGCCGTCGTTTTGTTTTTACATTGTCTGCTGTCGGCTAAGTCTTATTTTTCTACGCATATATAATATATATATATAGATACTATGATAGTATAATAATAATTATACTTGACGGTTGAGCTTACGGACAGCTTATTTTTTTTGTGGTAGGTATACATAATAAGTACAGTATTATTAAATACGGTTTTAAAAATATTGGCAATTATTAGATACATGATGTTGCGGTGAAACGATGCTGTATACCAGCTACCTATAAATATATATTTTATAATTTGAAAATGTAAAACAATAATAGATAAGTACCTACAATAATACCTAGTTATTACCCATACAGAATCGTACACATTGAACGCAACTCCAGTCGTTTGTAACCAATTAGGTACAGTTTTATAATTATTTTTTGATGCCTTGTACAATAATTATATTAGGCCATTTACTACCTTTGTAGAGCTATACACTTTTAAACCGTATATTATTATATTAACGCTAAATACACCCACCAAAGTACAGTGAAGAATTTAAAATAATAATATTATCTTGACTGTTGTTATTTTGTTTTGCCTATTAATATTCAACTCACTATCTGCAATCAACTTAATATATTATATAATTCTAATTATAAGGAGTAAAGAGTAAACATTAATAAGTCATTTAAATGATTCTGGAATTTCAGTAAACGTCAAAAATGTGTTTATGTTCCAATAATAATATTTACCTTTATTTACACGTTTCACGTATATTTTTGAAACTTTCGTGATCAATATTATAAATATTGTGTCTAATAAAATATTGGAATCATATTATAATCTTAACCTTTTTTTAGACGTTTTTAACCACCAGTGCGTTATTCGATATAGACATTTTTGGTTGTAAAATATATTTTTTCTGAATATTATATTTAAAGAAATTATAATTCATAATAATAATAATACAAAAAAACATTGAAAAAGCCATTTGATATTTATCACTATTTTTTTTTATATATACTATTAATTACCTACGACGATATAATAATATGCTTTATTTATGTTTAGAATGTACGATTATAATATAATATATATAAGTCTGCGTGTGTAGTTATCTCGACGTGCATGCATTTAATAATATTTTCATAAGCTTTATAATACAACTTTACCGTCGTTTTAACGTACACAAATGGTAAACTGTCGACATACCGATATTATATTGTATATTTTACAGCCCTGTGCCATTTACGTTTGCGGTGTTAACAGGATATGAATTACTAAAACATTATCATTGGTGCACCTATCTATATAATATTATAATGTTCAATTATTGGTTTGATCAGAAAACGCACTCAAAATTGTTTATTTATTTACATTAATCCTTTTGCAGGAGCAGATATAGGATATAGAGGGAAATTGTACGACCGCTATGATACGCGATGAGGGTACATCCCTCTCCATTTACTCACGCCGCATAAATGTCGGTCTAAAGTCGTATATCTGTTGCGTGCGCCGTAAGAGGGTTAATCTTCTGTACCGTTTTATTTATTTATTTATTTTTTATGTATATATACGAAAACTGCGTGTAAAAAACGACAGCGGACTGTATTGCTGCTGTTCATTTTGCCAATCCAATCGCCGACACAATAGACGCACAAATGCAGCAAAGAATTTTCACATAATTCAATGTCTGCAGCAGCTGCCACCGCACTGGTCCGTTTCTATCATTAAACATTAGGATTGTTTGAAAGAGATTCTTCTTCTCGTTCTATATATAGGTATGCTTACGTCACGTCACGAATCACGATTCATTAATTTTAAGTTTTTTTTATATATCTATATGACTTACAATATATATATACCTACCTCTCTCAGCAGTTGAGCACATCATAATCATTTAGAATTATGTAGAAATACATTTTTTTTTTTTAAATTATTATTTTTCTAATGTTACCACAATAACATAAAAACTAAAAATGACAAAAATAATGATTCATATTTATTATAATAGACGTATCAAATGAAGTTGTTTGTGACTATATTATATAATTATACAAAAAAAATGAATACCGTATAAAAATGTTAACTTCTACAATTCTCCACCCCTCCCCACCAATACAAATAGAAATAAGTGATATTGAGTTTGGAATAATATTTGTTGTCAAAAATTGGAATTCATATATTATAACACTTAATTATAATAAAATATAGCCTTCACATTCCATTTTATTTTTTGTAATAGCTGTGATCAAAAAATATGAGCGATGGTAACATTATGTGCTGCGCGTGTTTGCATCAGTGATGCACGTCATTTCGAATATTGTTATTTTAAATAGGTATAATACTTTTACTGTAGAACGGAACAAGAACTCTAAAAGTAGGTACATACCTGATAATAATATGACAATCAGACAATATAATTTTATAATGTTCTAAATATTATTATAAATCACATGACTGAAAATCAAACACACTCCATCTACAGATGGTGTTACGACTTTTATGTCCGTATGCATAGTGTTACGCCAATACTAAAATTATTCACAATAATATCATAAAAGATACCTACTTAGTAACATTATAGGCTGATGGTCAGTCTTCGCTCAGGATCGTTTTTCGTATGCAATGATTTATATCATTGAATTCAAATTTAAGACCATCCATTACATTGACCCATTTGGGCCACTTGTAACCAACTGTACAGCAGAGTGACATCCACTAACCCGCTTTTTTAATATTCGTTTTGAGGCAACATTTTGGGGCAGTAAAAATGATTTGATGTTTTACATCAGCATCTTTTCTGATACTTGGTAGTTGGTACGTCCTATTTGTTACCTACTTTGTGGGGTCAAGAGTAAAAAGTAATACAATTTTTAAAATGCCATTGAGTACAATCGAATGTATAATAATATACGTAAAAGTGCCAAGTTATCTATGGTTATCTATTGATTATTATATTAAAATATTTACCTGACCAAAAATACCCAATAAAAAATATTATTACAATACTTTATTGATATATTTGATGCGTGACAAAAACATTGCAGCTAGTAGGTATAGTTATTACTTTGCATGGGCCCTCACAGGGGCATGTTCAGTGGAGCCCATTATTCTGTTGAAATAAATATAAATATACAAATACACTCTAATAAGTAAAAAGAGAAACAATATTTTATTTTTCTATAGACAATAATTGTACTCAACAAAATAAATGTAGTTTTACAATAATATTTATTATAGTTTAAGTACATCAATCAAAAGTATTTTATTTTTATTTTTTTTATATCTTATTAATTTTTTTGGTTTTTTTACTTGATATATCTTATATTTTTTTGTATTTTTTTATGTATTTCAATATATAATCGGTCCAAAGTGGAATATTTTTTTTTGTTTTTTTACTTGATATATCTTCTTATTTTTTTTTGTAATTTTATATGATTTTTGATCTATAATTGGCTCAAAGTGGCCTTATGTGGGGGGGACACCAGACAAGACACAATAATCAGGGGGGAGCGGTACGTGATGGCGAGGTGCATAAAGCAATATGCTGGCTACTGGTCACCTCTATACGTTTTCGCGGCACATCCCGCAGGCGGACGAGTGCAGTCG
>WHPZ01587642.1:0-11066 GCA_016617965.1 Macrosiphum rosae | reverse complement strand
TAAAGTGTTTGTATTAATAAGAACAAAAGTTATTAAATAGGTAGTTTTTAATTACTTAATATTATTGAACCAGTTAGTATTGTGTTATATCCTGATCCTGTATAGTTGTATACATATAGCTATATAGGATAAGCCATAGTGTGTTTATAATAATAGCACACATCTAAAAATAATGTACAATCTCACAATCTACGATTGTGTTTTTTTTTCTGTAGGTGGTATAAAAAGCTTTATAAATAATTGTTATAAATTGTAATGATAATGGTTGTAAAAATGTCAAATAAATTGTCTAAAGTAATTCTTAAGTCCACGCATTATTGTGTATTTGTGTATACGACGTATACGTACATAGATCACTTTAATAAAAAAATCAGACCATGAAATAGTCACATGTTTTAATTATTGTCTTCGGTGTATAATGTACTATATGTACATCAAGTTTGAGATAAAATTATCAGAATAATACTATTTTTTAAATTGTTATTGTTAGATACCCAGAAGAATAATAAAGCTATTATTGAACCTAACTAAAGTAACTATATGTACAATAAATTATTAAAATATGTGAATATAATGCAGAATATATTAAATTAAACCATAAAACTATAGAAATGCAGACTAAAGATTTACCATAGGTACTAAAAATATATAAATATAATATGAGCGTGTTTGTATAAATATTTTTTTTTATAACATTATAACCATGGATTTAAGTCTCATTTTATATTTTATATTTTTGATATATTTTATTTCGACTAAATTATATTCTAATGCTAATGAGAATTGTAATCTTTAATTATTTAATTATTAAGAATAAGCATTAGGTGGTATTGTGGTAATGATTTTTTAACAACAATTAAATATCAAATTTCAAATTATTCTTTGTGTGATTTAATTTTCATCGTATAAAAAATTAGTACATAGTTTAAAATAATACTTTAAGAATGTACAAAACAAATCAATCTTTATTAATATTTGAACATAAAAAATGCTAAACTCAATATAATATGAGTTGTAGTTTGTAGAGAACCCTAATGGATTAAAAAAGTAGAATTAGACTTTTAAATTTTCAATGTTCAACTTTTCGAACGACTTAAGTGACTTATATTAATTTACTTTTAACTAAACCAATTGTATTAATTATGATCATCCTGTTTTATTTGAAAAATACTATATAAAAGAATTTCAAAACACGAAAATGTTTGCAAAAAAATAAAATAAAATAATGTTAAATAAATAATTTTTATTGAAACCTAAAAATATTCAAAAAAGTTTTGGAAATATATTTTATAAAATTTAATATACATACATATATCATATATTGCATATTTTTTTTACGTATTACGTACTTACTTCGATTTTCTAGGCATTTCTATACAAACTTTTTATGATATTGAATTTCAGACGTTTTCCCTACCTATGTCATATTATACAAAAGTTTGTTCATAAAAGGTTATAATTAAAGTAAAATAATTAGTTTTTAAAAATTAAAAGCTTAAAATATTTATATTTTAATTTTTAGTTAAAAATTTACTAAAATAATAAAGTAAATTAATAATTCATAACAATCAATACTGACGTGTATCAGTTTTCATTATTTTATATTTTAACTTCTTAAATCGTTACATGAGAAATCAAGTGAATATCAAATGTTGTAAAAATATGAATTTTAAAAGCTCATAAAAATTTAATTTGAGTTTCTTGTAAACATTTTTTTTTTGATAAATGTAGACAAACTTATGAGGAATCTTGTATTAGATTTTTATATCTTAGATTTGAAAAGAAAAATTCTTATGAATTTCTAACTCGAAATAATTTGAAAATTTCCGTCATTTTTACGTATTTTGTCAATATTTGAACTTTTAATGCTTATAACAAAAAACTGTGGCTAAGGATTTTTAATATTTTTCATCTGTCTTAGAAACAATATATTATTAGCCTTCTATTAAATTTTTAAGCTTTTGTACCCAACAAATAAAATTTTATTGATATTTATAGAAACTGAAAATGTCCGTAAAGAGCTCAAAATAACTCAAAATATTTGGAAAATTGTGTCATGTATAGAAAATGGAAATATAAACAACCAGTGAAATTTTCATGTATATATTACGTTCATTTGTTTTAGAGCAACAACAAAAACCAAAATCTATTTAACATAAAAATTCCGGTTTTTCCTTAATTTTTCTTTTGTTTTTCACGGCGCTTTTGAAAACTACTGGACAAATTTTACTTTTAACCCCCCAAAGTACCAACTAGATTCACTTTCCTATCAGAAAAGATACTGTTGAAGAAAATCCAAGCACGTTTACTGTCCTAAAAGGTGATGACAGACACATACAAAATGAAAAAACACACATCATTGTAAAATCAATACATTCAACGTTCCACTCAGAATCTAAAATCTCAAAATAATGGATGAGTTGATTTGTTTTTACTTTTTTTTAAGGAAATCAATAATTTGTAAATAGTAGTTTTGAAAGTAAATTAATTTTTTTGAAATTGTACTCTTCGATAGGTAGTTAAGCAAAGGCAAAATGGTAGTTATTGTTTAAGCTGCACACTGCCCCACTTTATTGAAAACTTAATTATATATAAACTAGAGCTAAAAACTGATTTTAACTACCTAAAAAAATAATAAGAAATATAAATATATTAGACTATATTTGTTTTACTACAATATAGCACTTAGCACATAATTTAGGTGAGTTGGTACGAAAATAAGGAGAACCCTAATATAGACGATTTATTTTTAGTATTGTTTTAAAAACTATTTTTACATAAACATAAAGTTAATTTTAAAATAAATAGGTAAATAAACAAAAATACGCTAAGCCGCTTTGTAGTTGTTGTGACTTGTAAGATAATTTCAGGATTTAAATACATCTGAAACTAAATATTAAAAAAATTGGTTTTGGAAAATTAATAAACATAGTTTTTGCTATTAACATTTGTAATTTTAGGTAAAAAAATTTTAGTTATATAAACTGAAGGAACTACATTATTTATAATTCAATTCAACTAATTTTAATTTTATACTCAACAATTTATTCAATTACAATTATTTCAATATAATAAATTGGCTTCTAGTCTTCAGTGTTGGCGTAAATAAATATTGTATAATCGTTTATTCGTTTGAAATGTATTCATACAAATATCATTCAAGTGATAAAATATAATGCTTTGGTTTTTAAGATTAACATTTTACCCAAAAATATATGCCTTTATAAAATACTACAGCTAATTAGAGAGATAAACAAATAAAATGGCACAAAATTATTGATAATTTCGTCCTATTCGTTATTAACATTTTTAATTGATAAAACCGAAGGAGTTTCAAATTTGGATTTAAAACGTTTTGTGTACTATTTCTAACCACATCATACCATATATTTTGTTTGAAATGTTTACAATTTATTTAAAGTGGTCCGGTATGCATATGAATTATAAAATTGTCAAGGTAACAAGAATACTAAGAGCTATATTATTATCTCTGTACTCACTAGACAATAGGTAGTCATATCATGATGAATTTGATGATGCACATGTTATTATACTATATAATTATTTTATTATTATCCACTGAAGTCGGTTATTGATATTATTAGCTAATAACAGTTGCTATTAATAGAGGTAATATTATAAATTATAATATATAAAGGCACTGATTTATGTAAAATATATTATGATAATAGTTGAGCTTAATATACAAATGACACTAATTTGTAAACAGTATAAGAATATTTGAAATAACAAATAACAGTTAAATAATGAATAATTTCATTAATTTACTTATACTTTATTTTTTCAAACATTTCAAATTATTGCATTCATTCGTCGTACCTACCTTTTTTTTTTTTTAATAATAAGAGCTTTTTGCCAAAGTTTCATAGCTATGGAGGGGTGGTTAAAAAAATAGATTTACGCGTTTAACAGTTTTGCGGTACTCCCCTCCAATCTTTGGTAAAGCCATGACGTTGGGGTAAAATTTATGTACTGACATAAATCGTTAACAGCGAGATTCAATGTGTCGCCAAAAATCCCGGCTATTTGTTATTGAGTGAGAAAAATAATTTAATTAAAAAATTAATTAATTAATTTATAGATTTACAACTGCTAAAGTTACCCCATTTTAATAATGACCAACAGTACAAAGGACTGTGTAATCTATGGAAATCCAACTAAACCTAACCGTATACCTTATATTATATAATTTAGTATAATATGTAAATTTTTTTTAATTTGTATTTAAACATGGTTTTGATAGTTAGACTTGCAATTGTATTCTCATTCAAGACTTAATTTTTACATAATATTACATCAGTAATATTATTGCCCTAATATTGATATAGAAATAAAAACATTAGGTAATAACGTAATTTTCTTATAAAAAATTGTAACATAATTACAAAACCATTTTTGTTATTTATTAATTTTAATTTACTGCTATTTTATAAAATACTAGTTAATGACTTTTGACACTAAAAAAATGTATACTGTAGCAGAATCTAAAAAATAGTATTTATGTCTATAGAAAAATACTATTCGTGGTCTATTAAAAGAGTATTATTGTTGTAAAATCTGTATCTATTACCATAATTGAAGTTATTTATTATTATTTTTCTTATTCGTTAATAATGAAAAACAATAATAATATTATTAGTAGGTAATACACAAATTGAATTCCCTATCACTATCACAAACAATGCTTAAAGATGGTATGTATTATTATAAATTTAATAAACGGAAATAAAATATTTGTTGAAGTTCTAAAAACGGATGTTACATTTACTATGTTTTACTCAATACTACATAATAATATATACCGATTTATATTACTGTTTGCTATTATATAATAAGACTGTTCACTGTTCAGGCTAAACAGATCAGTTTTAGAATCGAAGAAATTAATTAGAAATTGTATAAATACAAAGTATTATACTATAGTATCAAGCAAGGATATTTTGTATATATTTAAAGTCATATAATATTGTTATCGTTCAATATCCAGGAAATTTCTTGGTTTATGAATTCTTATAACGGCAAATAATTTCAGTCCAAAAAATTATACAGTTTAAGTAAAATATAATGAATTAATTTTCTTCTGAGTACCGTGATAAAATCATTAAAAACTACCTAGCTTTGTAGTTTTAAATTTTTCATGAAACATATATTGATATTTTTTGCTTCATTGGTATTGGTGCTGGGGGACCTAACTAGTATCTACTGTGATGATTTAAAAATAAGCTTGCGCGTTGCTATTGATAAAACTTCACCTTATAATAATATATTAACTGAGATGGTATAGTTAGCTATTTTAATAAATAACAATTAAAGGGATTTTGAATGTCAACTTTCTTTATCCTATCTTTTATTATAGATTAAAGCATATAATTATTACGATTGATTGGGATCGTGAGTATAGATTTATAAACGAAGGTTATGATGATTTATGATGCACCTGAGTCTGCGTGCCTTTATTAATTTGTTGTTGGTGATGATTTTATTGTAGAAATTGTGTGAGTATGCATTATTATAATTTCTTACCTGGTTGATGTTACTTGATTGAACAATGATGGATTTTAAGATGAGAATTTGACGATGTTGGCTCTCTCGAAATAATGTAAGTATGATTTTGATTTGAGTAAAAGTCATTATAATAATTCACAACAAGATATAAAATTTGAATGAGTACGTTAAATTAATAATCGCTGTATAATTATGGTAGCGAAATAAGACGATGCGTGTGATACTGTGCTGCTGAGATCCGACTCAGCTGATGGGAACAGACTGGTCTGAATATCAAAAAGGGGGCTTTACTTATAGTATTGACCTTTGATATCTTGTTGTTCCATATTAAATTGTTGTTATTTATTTTGTATAGGTGCATGAGTATAATCAAAATATGTTTTTATAAGATTAGTGACATTTGTCACCATATAGTTTTTGTACATTTTGAATAATATCAGTGTACATAGGTATATATATTTATTATGTTTTGATAGTGTTTATTAGATATTGTAAAGTGATTTGATTTCATAATGAGTATGACTGTTGTTGTTGTGTATAATTTTGGGTAATACAATGGGTACATGGGTACAGATAATTATTGTGGTTTTTAGGTAATGAAATATTTAATAGTATTATGATGATATTGAATCATGAAATTGTGTTGGTGCAATGATGTAAATATCATTACACTACTATAGATATCCAAAAAAATGATACAACTATAGAAGATAGAACTATCAACAAAATAAATAAATGCATTACACATAGATATTAGATAGGTACCTACATTTAATTAAATCACTTACTTCAGTCAAAATTATGTGACAATTTACTAGACTTTTTATTTAAAAACCAACTCATTTATCAGAATATAACAGTGATAAAAGCAACTACTGAATATTGAAAGCTACATCAATGGTTTAAATGTGCATGCTGATACCTTTGACAATATTTGGACAGAAATATCACCTCAACACTATAACATTTCGGTTTCATGTTGTCTCTGAGACAGTTTTCAGTATAATCAACAAATCCAAAACATTGAACATCAGACGCACGCTTTGCACTTTAAATCGTGAATCGATATTCTCACTTATCTATTATTCATTTCAATTGAAGATGGAATCGTCTAACGCTGAATATAGAATGTCTTGATACCGAAAAAACCAAACAAATTTTATAAAACCATAATATTTGAACTGTTTTGAACTATTGAAAATTTATAAAATAAAACCCTATTATAGTAATACCCTTTCACTAACTATTTCAAAAGAATATATTAAACAAAAAGTAAACACTAAACCATATAATATATTTTAACATTGTATTAATACGAGAAATTTAAATAAAATTATAGAAGATAAATTTGACTCAAACACATAAACAATAACTATGTCTAATAACCAAGTATAATATTTTTTTTGATGATCTAGAATATAACCATTTTTTTTTTTACATAAATCAATGTATACAAAAATAATATACAAATCTTCAAATTAGTAGGTACTACCATAATAATATTAACACATATTACATAGGTCATGTCAAGTTCTATTTGTAATATTCAGTCAAACTGCTTGACGTAACTATGACGTCACACACAGTTTTTCTCTCTGGATAAAAACTGAAAACCTCCAGCACCACAATAATTGCTAAATATAATAAAACTTTCACCAATTCGAAATAAAGTAAAAATAAGGCAAAGAAGAAAATATTATTGTAAATGAACTAAATTTCTGATAAACACCTCAAATTTACAATAAAATAAAATATTGGCCATCTGTAATGTTATGTTCAAACATTACATTAATTATAATTTTAGGAGACAAAATTATGAAAAACACCCAACATTTAAATATCAAAGAAACCTCTGAAGTCGTTGTATTGGATGTGTTAAACAATTAAATTGTTTGAATCCTATGATAAATCATAGAATACGAAAAACGATTCTGAGAGGATACGGTCGGTCGGTCTAGCTTTTATATCATAAAAATATATAGCTATTAATTATTATAGAAATTCATTTTACTACTGGGAATAATAATATTAACTATAAATAGGCAAACACATAAAATTAATCTTCTAGTTTTGAACATTTTATCGTGTATATAAATATAATAATATACGTAAATGGTTCAAATCCTTAGGAATAATTATAATATAATTACAACAAAGTAATAATTACTTGTTTAATAATTAAACTAAATAATAATTTAATAATTAAAACAAATAAATCATTTGTTTGAATATCAAATTTTTCCTAAATTTGAAATCCTTATATTATAATATATAAATATTTTTCAAATTTTTAGTTCCAGCATAAGCTATTAGGAATCTTTTATTCATTTTTCATGACTTAGCTATACAAATTGAACGCTATACATTTTTAACTACGAATTAGTTGCAAATGATTTTGACTAACTTGATTAAAATTTGAATTACAATAATTGCTTGTAAAAATGCATCTATGTATCTTTAATATTTTTAAAGTCTTTTAAAAAACTTATAAGGAATCTTGTTTTAAATTTTTGAACTTTTTGATAAAGTGAAAAATGTTTTAACAATAACAATTTAAAAAAAATAATGTTAAAAGTAAAATATATTTAATATAAATAGATCAAAAAAAAAGCAACAAAATATTTTGAAATTTTCATCATGAATAGAAAATGTTACTATAAATATTTGGTGAAAAGTTGAAGTATTTACTGAAAAATTGTTTTTGGTAATAGGTACTAAAAAACATAATCAATTTTGCTTAAAACTGGATTAGCGTAAAAAATCCAGTTTTCCTTTAATTTATTTCTATTTTTCTTGATTATTTTGAAAAATACTGTAAATTTTTAATTTTGACCTTTAAAAGCATCAAATAGATATAATAATCTATCGAAAAACATCCTCAAATTCAAAAATTGAATTATTTTTTCTACTATTCGTGGTAGATATAGACAAAAAAAAATGGCAAATGCAATATCGTTGTAACTCACACGTGTTTGACTAACTCAATATTGTTGTTTTTCAAAAACTAATAACTTTTTAAAATTAATATAAATAATTCTATATTAAGAACTAAATAAAATTATAACCACAATTTCTTCATTGGAATATTCTATATTATTACAAATGTATCTATACATAGCTATGTTAAATTTGAAATGTTTATGATAGTTCATGTCCTATAGGAATAACATAGTTAGAAAAAAGCAACCCTTTGGGAAATTATAAGAGTTCACACAATGTATTAATTTCTTTCTGGGGTAACTCGCTAAAAGGTAGCATTAGATCTTTATTATGTCTGACCAGTAAAATTGTATAATATCTTTAAATTTGTATTTTCAATTTCCATCATGCATATATTTTAAAATAATAACAAAAAGCTTTTAGTTTTTAATTCAAAAAAATAATATAGGTATATTTAAATAGGGAGTGGTCAACATAATATTAAAATCCATGAGTACAAAAAATAAAATAATATAAAGTGTCACCTCAAATGCAAACTACAATATAACTGATTAGAGAAGGTAGATTACAATCGAAGATAAACATTTCATTGTATAATGTATTTATATTATAATTAAAATACACTATTTACTCATAATATGTTTAATGCAGTAGAAAAATCAGTCATGTATGAGTTTGTATAATATATTTATTTTCCATCCCTGATTCAGATAAACTTATGTTTAGAAAAATTGTTATCAATAAAATATTTTTGTTATTTTATGACAGGTAGTACTTTTAGTGAATATTATGGAAAAATTGTATTTTAAACTTAAACTATAATAATATAGGAGGTGACTAAAGAGTGCTCAGTGTTCAGTTCTTACTTACCCACAACTACGATTCGTTTTGAGACGAGCGCAGTTTTGAATGAAGGCCCGTCAGTTGTTACTTCACAGCTCAAGTTTCCAGACAGTTTGAAACCAACATCACGCAGAAATACTTGTGTGGCATTTGATACAGATAACTACAACAATATAAGTTTTGTTTTTCACAATTGCATACATTCTGGATGAGTATAATATAACTATTATATATATTATATGTATTTATTTAAACTATCTCTCTTGTATAATTTATATAGACTAGTAGTGTTGTAGTCATTATTATTATTCTGTTGGAGAATTGAGTGGTTTTCAAAATTATTTTTAGGTATTATAATTTTGTATTCAAATCAATAAAATCACATTTTTCCATGCATATAATAGTTATTATTCAGACAGTTATCGTTAAAAAAATATTTTCAATGTAAAAAAAATTAATCCAGATTTGTTTAAATTTTCCATACCTATGTATTTTAATGTATATGCATATAAACTTTAGTTCGAAAGTTTTGACAAAATCAAGATTAATAGAACTACTACAACAAATGCATACTATTTTAGAGACAATTATCATTTATTTTAAATACCAGTATTTGTGTATTATTTTATATTTTAACAATAGTCATAATTATTTAGATATTAAAATAATTGACTGAAAATACAAGGCATTTTAAATTTATTGACTATTTTACTACGGTGTGTTTATAGTAAGTTAAACTGCTTGTTATAAATAAGTATTTATTTAGAGTCTAAATACTACTGATGTGATGGAATATTGTCAATTTGTTTTTTTATTTTAAAATAAATTAACTTTTACCAAATGTCGATACAGTACACTATTATTACGTCAAATAAAATAAAATATTCAATTTGGTGTTTTTAAAACGTAAATAAATTATCCTTGTAATAAAAATGTTAAGAATTATAAGTAAAACATGGTATTGAAAATTGATCACAAAAAGTCTATGACAAGTTTATAACAAGTTTTCTCGTCTTTAAAGTATACTTAACCCAACACAATTCTTCCCAAAACGAAGATTTATGAACTCAAACAACTTTTGCCAATGACATTGCTTTCTCTTCGTTTTCCATTTTGGCCTCAGAAGGAAATAAATTGTTCTAAGCTTATAAATCAAGACACGACCACGAACATACAAATTATTATTTAAGCCCTTATACACGTTATACAATTAAATCCAATTACAGTTTTCAAAAAAGTCGCATTCAATATGAACTTATATTTCGTTTCAGAAACGAGGATATAAAATTGTATTTGTTATTATTTTTTATTTCATACAAAATAAATGTTGCACAATTTATTATTAAATAATCCAATATTTTAAAAGCTACATTCCGACTGTTATTTTAGATTATTATAAAGTAATGAATAGTAAAAATCAGGAATATTTCACACGTGTTGTATATTATATGTGTTTAATATATCTATTATCTATGTATATTTTACTATAATATCATTTTATTTAATAACGTTTAATTATTAAAATGTTTCGAGTTTCCAGTTGGTAAATTTGTAATTAGGTGGGTACCTAGTACCTATCAACCCCAAAACAAATCTTATTAAAATGTTTAGAAATATTTATTTGAGTAATAAAATAATCAGTTGTTATAACACTTTTAATATAAATAATTAAGCTATTGTGTTCACTTCTAATATAAAATGTGTTTTTGATAATTAATATATTTTAAAATTCATACTTATAATTACTTATAATTATT
>WHPZ01587641.1:0-30928 GCA_016617965.1 Macrosiphum rosae | reverse complement strand
TCCATTATACAGTGACCCACTTGTAACCTACTGTACAGCAGAGCGACATCCACTTACCCACCTTTTTTTTTATTTAAAATCAGATGTGCCCAAAATAAATACAAATGTACTGCAATTATTTTATGGGATTTCTAAAAAAAAAATGGTTATTTTAAGGTCATTTTGAATTGAAAAATTTAAATCGGACTTTCTGAAGTATGTGTAATTTACCACCGTTTATTGGTCTAAAACGTATGAAAAATACGTGCGCTACAACACCCTTAAACATCTCATACATCTTACGTATATTGTTCGAAAGGAAAGTGAATCTAGTTGGTGCATCCCTGAGGTCAAAATTTAAAATTCTCAATAGTTTTCAAAATCGCAGGGAAAAATAAAACAAAAATGTTAGCATTTTCTAGAAACTATAAAATTTTCAAAATATTTTGATGTGTTTTAAACTGTGTTTGGACATTTGACAGTTTCCAATTGTATTTAGATTCTGAGTGAAACGATGAATGTATTGATTTTACAATGATGTGTGGCTTTATTTATTTATTTATTTTGTGTCTTTATAATATCAAATTTTAGGACAGTAAAAATGCTTAGGTTTTTTCCAACAGTATCTTTTCTGATAGGAAAGTGAATCTAGTTGGTACTTTGGGGAGGTCAAAAGTAGAAATTTCCCAGTAGTTTTCAAAAGTGCCGTGAAAAACAAAAGAAAAATTAAAGAAATTAAGAAATTTTTACGCAAAATCGGTTTTCCACTCGGTAATTCAATCGGTTTTGGTTTTTGCTGTAAATCTAAAACAAATGAATGGTTATATACATGAAATTTTCACCGGTTGTTTATATTTACATTTTTTATACACGATGAAATTTTCAAACATAATGATTTGTTTTGAACTGTTTAGGAACATTTTCATTTAAAATTTTTTTTTACTTTCTTTTCTAAAAATATCAAACGAAATTTGTTGGTTAAAAAAGCTTGAAAATTTAATAGAAGGCTAATAGTATATTGTTTCAAAGGCAGATGAAAAATATTAAAAATCCTTAGTCACTGTTTTTTTTTATAAGCATTTAAAGTTCAAAAATTGGCAAAATATGGAAAAATCACGAAAATTATCAAATTATTTTGAGTTAAGAATTCGTTAACATTTTTCTTTTTAAATCTAAGGTTTTAAAATGTAATACAAAATTCCTTATAAGATTATCTACCTTTATCAAAAAAAATGTCCATAAGAAAGTCAAATTAAATTTTTATGAGCGTTTGAAATTCAAATTTTTACAACATTGGATATTCACTCGATTTTTCATGTAGCGATTTCTTTATTTTGTTGTAATTAAAAAATGAATAATTGTAGATACATGAAAATTTCACTGAATGTTTATATTAGCATTTCCTATACACCATACAATTTTGAAAATATTTTGACTCTTTTTGAGCTGTTAGCGGACATTTTCAGTTTTAAATTTTTTTTTTTTTCTATAAATATAAATAAAGTTTTATCTATTGGGCCAAAAAGTTAAAAATACATTGGCACAATTTTTTTTTATAAGCATTTAGAGATTGAATTTTGAAAAAATTTATCAAATTTAAAATTGAATAAATATTTCGTAGTTCTAATTCAATCTAAGGATTGAAAGTTCAAAACAAGATTCCACCTAAGTAGTTTATTCTGTTACCAAAAGATCTAAAAAATACATAACCACAGTTTGTTTTTAGTCATTTTAAGTTAAAATTTGGACGAAATTACATTATAAAAAACCTAGAATAACTACTTTAGTTATTTTGTTGTGATTGTATAATATTATTCATGGGTACTTGAAACTTCTAAAGTACACTATTTTATATCTATGATAGTATCAGGGTTTGTTGTTGATGTATAACAACTAACAAGTTATAAGTATAGGTACCTAATGGATATTGTGATTTGATTAATTTGGAATTTATTATAGGTACCTATTATATTTCAATTTTTTTTTAATACTCTAGATAAGTAAATAATATGTCTTATAGGTACCTTGAGTGACATACCGTCTCCGCTCAGAATCGTTTTTCTTATGCTATAATATTCATCATTGAATTCAAATTTATTACCATCCATTATACAGTGACCCACTTGTAACCTACTGTACAACAGAGCACCTTTTTTACCATTTTACATGGGTGTTGACGTATATTCCAACCGTCATCTATCGAGTCCGAATGATTTTTTGGTATGACATGCTCATGCTTTGTATATCCACAACAATAACAATATAAAATGAACACGCCAATTCAATAACTTTTGTAGAAAACTCCGATGCAGACTTAGATCATATTATTACATAGTTCGGTTTCACTCTGGTAATCTGATGGGACGCGCTCGTTCAATACTTGTTGAGAAAACTTAATAAGGTATTAAGGTCTATCGTTGATAAGTTATACAACGCTTTAAAACAATTTGTGAAGTACGAATATATAATGTACGAAATCTTATTCCAAGGATAAAAATCCATGATGAATAAATATTAACTAATACCTACATCGAAATATTCGAAAAATCCACAGATTTCTATATTTTATTACTAGATAGCGAACGCCGGTCATGAATTGAAGCTTCAATAGGTCGGTTGGAAATTGTATAATATTTCATATGACAAATAAGATGATATTATGATTTATTTTGTATCGTATTTTATTATTTCTAAACATGTAGTTAAAAAAAATAAATATTATTTAAGTCATTTTACCTTTTTATTTGACTATTAAAAAAAATATTATTCCTAATACATTTTGTACAATAAATTAAATGTTTTGCCAACCGACAAAATGGCGGGCCGTTCACAGCTGAGCTTCACTTGTTACAATGTAAATTGTAAAGAGTTCCTTATCTAGTGTAGTATAGAATTCTGAGGAAAAATCAAAATAACGGTGTCACGGACAGTCGTGGTTATCACTATACTTTATCCGTCGACATTGGAATGATACCACAGAATAGATAACACATTTTATTATCTTTGCGCCGAACTCGCTCGACAGAATATCACGTAATCGTGCTAAGCATTACTGACTGAAAGATATTGAACTTGGCCGCCGGACACTGTGGCCAGCGCTACGTCGGCCGCTGTGGCCGGTGGCAGTGGTTTAACCAAATGCCGTTTTTCGTGGTGCCGTGGCCATTTTTAGTTGTCGGTTACCCCACAAATGTTATTAGGTTAACAGGGGCCCATACTACTCATGGCGGCGTCGGCAAAGACGGCGGCGGCGGCGGTATTGTACTGCACGATGGTGGTATGCGTTCCACCAGAACGTGACGGCGGCGAAAAGTTAGCCGACTAGGACCCTGGTACTCAATACAATATTTTGAAGACTGAATTCATTCACTAAACCTATATTCTATATATATAAAAATGGAGACAAAAAAATCGAAATTGCATCAGTTGAGAACGGCTGGTCCGATTTGTCTCAAATTTTTTTTAAGATGTTCGTAATTGCCAGGTGAAGGTTTTTACGAAAGAAAATTTTTAAAAAGTCAATCGAATAATTAGAAAAACTGCAAAAACTATTTATTGATGTCTGGGATTTGAACTCGATACCGTTGTCTACCGTTGTCATTTACTCTATGGTGTATTATATTGGTTGCTATTGGTTAATCGTGCATGTTTGTTGATTTGTATTATTATTTTTTGTCAATATATCTTATGAAGAAGTAGCAAGACACTGTGGTGAAGCCCACACAAAATGTGTCAACCATAAATATTGTTTTATAGATACCCGAGAAAGCGGACGGAGCAGCTGAACGACTACTCGGTTATGCCCGAGAACAATGTTGCTCCTATAATTTTTTTTTGGAAAATTTACATGCATGGCATACAATGGAGTGGATAGGCAACATAATTAACGCACCACTACGACGGAAAGAAATAGGACTATATGTGAATATGTACAACTAGGGAAACAGAATGGTACAGGTTTTGTTATGGGAACGGGGGTCTATCCTGTGGTCTATCCTGGCTGATTCAATGTCCACAGGGTACAAATAAAATAATTGGGGATTCCCTTCAGAAATTAGCTTAAGAGGACGCCACACCCGCATGTATTGTCTCCGTCTTACAAATGTACAACATAGTAAATACTATTTTGAGCGGGACAACTGTTCTCGCACCATATTTGTTGTAGAACTACCAAATTTCCACAACACGTAAAGAAAAACTTTATCTGTGCAACAAAATTTTTTAATAGCACCATCCAATCATTTTTTATAAGCAAATGAAAAAAACGAAATGTTTAGAAGCAAATAACTTTTATTGTATTTACGTTATCTAAAATATGGGCACGCTTTTGCACAGATAAAGTTCTTCTTGACGTGTTGTGAAAATTTGGAAGTTCTACAACAAATATGGTTCGAGAACAGTTGTCCCTCGCAAAACTGTTTTTGCTATGTTGTACATTTGTAAAACGGAGACAACACACATGCGGATATGGCGTCAACTTAATGTAAGGAAGGTGAAACGATGTCTGGCTTGTCTGTAAGTAATGCAACTAAATGACCATGGCGTTCTCTCGCAAAATCTCAATGGGTACAGCAACTGGGTGCTATGTTGATTACGACGAGATCATCCGAACGATGTATCCAACGACCAAAAAAAATTGACACAATGTCACCAAAAAATATATAAAAACAAAATAGTATATAATATTAGAACAAAAACTGTAGTTGTAAAAAAAAGGTCCATAAGAGTGAAATGAAAAAAAAATATATTGATAATAAAAGCTACAATATGATTACAAGAAAATATACACAAAAATACAAAGATAATTTACAAAGAAACAAGGACAATAAATATGCGACTACAAAAATAATAATAATGAGAATGAGAACGACATGCTAATTACCTTATAACTCGGGTGGCTACTAGTTGCGTCCCGCGGTAAAAATTTCTTCCGAATCTGAGTTTTTTTGGGTTACATACAAATTAAGGCCAGAAATTTAAAATTATATTAATTGAAATATGTAAATTAAAGTTAAAAAAGCTTCATTTTCCTTCACATTTTTATACAGACTTAAGACTGTCTGTGTAGAGTGTAGAGTGTAGAAAAGTCAGAGGGCAGGCCACGTCGTTGTGCTGATTAGTATGTCACAATGATGTAATATCTTTAATAGGCCGGCTGGAGAGAGTCTTAAATTACTTATGATCAATAAACAAATAATAAACTATTAGTATATTATAATTGTTTTAATAAATTATTATACATTATACATTTGTACATAAACAAAATTCATAATAAAATAGGTTACCGAAGAAATACGAATAATATAGTAGATACGTAGGTTGTAGGTATAACAATAATAATTTAACAATTTAAATAAGTATATACTTAGGTTAGGTTAACTATACTTAGGTACTGTTTCATTGTACTTATAGTTGGATCTTTTTCATCAGACTTTTTTGAGTACCTACTTATTAGACCTACTAGACCTTCCTTACTATTTTTATTTTATTCTATATCTATAAAAGCAATATATTTAACACACCAAATATAATATAATTTTAACATAATAAACTATTTTCAATTTATTCAAATTGTTATTTTAGTAGACTGAGGACAAAATTCAAATAAATGAAATAATATAAACATAATATTTGTTTAATCATCAATAATTATTAAACCAAGCAATTCATAAATAACTTTATTATGTAGGCAATCAGAAGCAGCCAGTGTACTCGCTTGCGACTTTGTCTAGTTCTTATCATAATTCATAAGAATTCTAAAGTAAAAATATTTGTTTTTCGACAAACAATACGTTTTTATAGTAAGTATAATAATACGATCAACTCTAGTACCCTAAAAATTACATTATCAATAAATTAGGTACTAACGAAATTCATTATTTTCCTTTATGTAATTTTCTCTTTTCAATATTATTCAAATAAAATTATTAAAAACAATAAAATTACAAAATGTAATTGAAACTGGTATTTGGTAATGGGCCCAGGTCTTAAAATATTTAAGAGGGCCTACAGGGATTTTCACGGTATCCAGGTGGGTCTGTACGTGACTGTCTATAACTCAAGCGAATATTATGTAGGTATAAATGGTTTTTATTCTTACTATCATTAATATCATTTTACAAAATACATTTTTATTTTATAGACCTATGTTCTTATTTATGTATAGCTCTGAAAAAATATGTTATACAACATTATATCTTTATTTCTTTCATATAATTACATATTTGATTCGAGCCTTTGTATCTCTCCTTGTACATATTACTTAATTATAACTATATAATACATTTGATCCAAACTAGGTTACATAAAAAATCCTGAGACTTGCATGTGGTGTTAAATTTATAATTTCATTCGGAAGACTTAACAATTAGATACCTAAAGATTATAAATCAAAAATGCATGTTGGATTTATAATTATTAATTACATATTTACATTACTTCTACAGAAATATACGTATTTAAAATTGTTGATTACTTGGGTTTTATAAATGGAAATCTAAATCCATTTGTATAAAATAATGATATTTTTGGTATGTCAATTATAGTTTAAAAATTGTACCAATAGTGTAAGTTGCATCATATTACATATTATAGCCTATATAGGCTAGGCATTAACGAGTTAAAAATAAAAATTAAGTTTAAATGGTAAGTTAATAATAACTAAGTTAAATAATTCGTTAATTTTGTAAATAATTTTTAACTTAGGTAACTGTTGTATTCTTCACAAATTTAACGTATTAACTTCGAGTTAATTTTATACAGATTACAGATTTATTTAAAATTATGTTGCGTTATGAAATATTAGATAGGTTTTATAATTCATAAAAATGTCAAAGAATATTATTGATATATGAATATTATTTATTATTTCCTATTGATATATAATAGGTATATTACTACATATTAGCCATTAGGTATGTATAGTATAATAATATTATACTATACTACATTATAGTCGTATAGGTAGTTTAATATACAATACGAGTTATATAATACTGCGGGGTAGTCACTATACTATATTGGGTGTTCCTAATTTACGAATTACGATTAGGTACCTTGTCCTAGATGGTTCACGTGACAAACAAAATAGGTAGCTTGTAATATATTTCCAGTCTATTATGTTTATTATGTAAATAATAGTTCTCATAATTATAAACATAGGTTTAACACAGGCTATTCAACAAAACATTGGACGTATTCTTAAAAATAATTATTTCTTATTGATATAAAAATGTAATATAATAATAATTAAAATTTGTGTTAAGACATTTTAAAATGTATATAGACATATATAGAGAACTAATAATAACTTATTATTATTTTAAAAATATTATTATTATTAATATATTTTATTATTTATATACTATTCAAAATAATTCCTAGCCAAGTAGATACATTATTGAAACAAAATAAGCTTACTTAAATTAAATATACTTAGCATTTAATATTTATTCATGATATCAAATACTTATAGTGCTTAAAGATCTTATATGTTTTTTTAATGAGCCATTTTTACACTTAGCTTACGAAGGGTTTTTGTTGTGATATCAGTGACATCATAATTTTTTTTATCATTATTATAAGTATTGAGTATTTACACAATAATATATATGAACGGTAATATTATTGGTAACATTGACAACGCTGCTACCAGAAATCTACAATTAGTTTTTTTTTTAAATTGACTTTTATGTTTTAATGTTTTGTATATAAAATTGTTATTAATAAAGAGCAAATTGCATTATTTATATTATACAACCTTTCATTTGTTTTAATATTATTTTTCAAATATTGTTTTAATTTTAACATGTACCTACAGTATTGTCAGTACTTATAATATGTTGTATAACGTATACCTAGAGATTACTGTGAATATTAAATTATTTTAAAATATACCTACTTAAAGTTACTTACCTAAAATTTACACGTTAAACAAAACATATTTATCAATTATAAATGGTTAATTGTTGAATAGTTTTGACTTGTATTAAAATAAGATAATATCTAATTGAATAACTAATAACTACTTTCAAAAAAAGGAAAAGTCAATAAATGTAGGATAACGTTTATATAGGTACACTCATAATTTATACTGAAGTAAAAATACAAATTTTTTAACAGTAGATTATTATGCAAATTTATTACTGAGATAAATGTATTTGTATTTTAAATTTTACATCACTAGGTTTACCTATAGGCTATAATGTAGGTATTGTGTATTTGTGTATGCGTTGCTTACACTAACTAGTCATATTTCTCATGCATATTAGTTACCCATCAATAATAATTAATAAGTAATAACTATAATATGTTACAGCTCAATGGCGCCGAACGCATGTATTAGGTGTGGCAGCCACCACAATTATATTAAAGGGTAGGTGTACAACCAAAATTTGTGGGTAATCGTAATCCTAAGTATAAAAATATATTGTACAAATATAAGAAAAATTCCTAGTGGGTCGTAGCGTGCAGTGTGTACTGTGTGATAACGTTAGAAATAGCCAATAACTAATTAATAGTTTTACCATTAATAAATAAATTATAGTATTTATAATCAATAGTATTGTGTATAAAGACAAAAATCTCTGATAATACAGTACATTTACTATTTTTATTTTACAAGTGATAAAACAATTAGTACCTATCAACTGAAATAGCGGGGGTGATGGACTCCAGGCACACATGAATGAATTTTATTTTACAACGATTTGTGATTTTATATTTTATTTTTATTTTGTGTATATATTATGACACTAAAAATGGTTCAAATTTCTACTTCGGCATCTTTTCTGATAGGAAAGTGAATCTAGTTGGTACATTGTTGGGTCAAAACTCAAAAGTAAAAAAGTTCCCAGTAATTTTTAAAAGCGTCGTGAAAAAAAAAAAATAACAAATATAGAAGTAATTTTTACACAAAACCAGTTATCGACAAAATCCATTATGTTTTTCTGTTGTAACTCAAAAATGAATAACCGTAAAAACTTTAAATTTTAACAAAATTTTTATATAATATATGAGCATTTTCCTTGCAAGATAAATCCTACAATATAATTAAAATAATACTCTTTTTGAGCTTTAAACATTTTTATTTTTAAATATCGTCTATAAATAATTTTCTCTCTAGGTCAAGTTGAACACACATCCACATTATATTATTTTTAATGTGGGTCTAAAGTTAAAACTTTAATCAAATTCATTAAAATTGAGAAAATTAAAAAATGCTCTTAGTATAAATGACTATTATAAGCTGTTACAAATAACAACAAAAGAAAATAATAATTAATTAATTTTATTTAATTAATTCAATAAATTAAAAACAATGAAAACTAAATGGAATTAATATACTAAATACATTATTTTCAAAACATTAATGAGCTTTTAGGGCCACATAAAAAATCTTGGTGGGATGGATTCGGCCCGCGAGCTGTAGGTTGGAGACACCTGCTGTACACTATACCACGGTCCTTACAAAACATGAACTTTAGGTTAACTACATCGTGGGCTAGTGGGGCTACATCTTATATTCATATTATAATCTTCCTGCATGACGAGCAAACAATTTTCTGTCATGAAATTGTTAATAGTCTGATTCTTGGATAGAATATTCCTGCATAGAGCATAGTGCATTGTCTTTGTGACTTGTCGTAATCGATGGACGCAGAGGTGTGACAAAAAATACGAGTAGTATGTGTGGCTCGTGTGGGAAGGCAATTTCAGTCTTTAGTGAAATGCGGCCCACGACTGCGGCTCACTATACACGTCGCCCGTGACTGACATTGCTCACTTCCAGCCCTTGCTACACAATATACTATTGTATGTACCTACAAGTAATACCTGAAGTACCTTCAATGACGTTATATACCTATTATTATTATATTTTTTTTTATTTTATTAATTAACCCGCGGCAACTTGGGCCATTGGGTGGTTTTTACTGTGGGGGAGGGTACTGTAAGTTTTAAACACGTGTGTTTTTTTGTTTTGGAAAATTTTTTAATGGCCACTCGTAGGTATCTGTCATGCCCGGATGGGTGATGGCGGAACTTTTCTCCGGAAACCGTGACTTGCCCGAAGAAAAATGACGCCCGCGGCCGACATCAAACCGGCGTCGGTGTGCGTCGCAGCCGACCCCTTAATCCGCTCGGCCGCTCCGTCCCCCATAATTATTATTATAATATTATTATGACGTATAAACAGTAAACACTATGTCGCATATAACATTGATATTATACTGTGTTGGCTAGTATTGTTTATTGTTGACGACGATTGTGCCTATACCACTGTTTAATCGAATAGAATTATTAGTTTATTTATATTGTAATATTTCGACAGTAAATTGTTTCCAATAAGCATTTAACTTTTTTTAAGTTTGGTATTTATACATAGTGTTTAAATTAAAGTAAAACAAAGTAATGTTTTCAATTAATTGAATTATTTTTTCTTGACTTAAAAAACTGCCAACAGAGTACTTAGCGTGCTAAGTTTCACGCGTGAAGTGATATGCCGTCAAAAAATTAAAATGTAGCTGCAGGTCGTAGTTTAGATTGCATTAATTAAAATTACCTATATAATTATAGGCGCACTTAGGATAGATTTGATAATCCAGATTTATTCAAAAACAGCTTTTAGTTAAATAATTTATCAATGAAATAGGTCCATCACCTACGGTTATCGTAGTAAATATTAAAACTTATATTATTCTTTTTATCAAGTCTGGTTTTATAATACGCCAATAATAAAAGTGCTAATATAATTAAAACATTTGTTTATAAAAACACAAACATAATAAAAAAGGGAAAAAATGTATAAAACATACAAAAGTAACAAAACATAACTTAATTATGAATAAAATAAATGAATACATTTGGGTAACGAATTCGGTAAATCTAATAAATAAAAATCCCATACTTATTTGGTAACGTCCTAGATGCTGTTATTAGGTAGGTACTATGCAGACTCTACAAAACGTAAAATATTTTAGACAATATAATATCAGGTTTATTTAAAATGTGGGTACTTTAAGTATTTGATTGAGATTTTAACTCATTAGGGTTAAATAATCATTTTTAATTACAGTAAAAACATTCCGTTTTACTGCTGTTTTTTGTTGCCAAGTTGTTACCTATATTATTGGCAATAGTTAAATAGGTATAACTTATATTTATAAATATTTTAACCTTGTTTTGAACTTTAAGTTCTTAGCTATACAAATTAAACATTATATAGGTACATTTTTAAATACAAAATAATTTGATAATGTTCGCGATTATGATGGATTTTGTCAACATTTGAAATTAAAATGTGTGCATTTAATAACTTCTAATATGAAATGACTTATGGTCTATGCCCTATGGGTAAATTTTCAAGTTTTTCTGATTCAGCAAAAAAAATTATATTACGAATATAATTAAAAAAAAATCGAAAATTAGGCTTTAGTCTTGTAATTTATCATTTTTGTTTTGTTTTGCTTTTACTGGCTTCTGACATATTGATGGTCACCAACAATTTCCAGATTCCTAATGTGAACCTTCAAAAATATTAATTGGTGACCCCGGTCCCCTATATATTATATGATATTATGTACTGCAGCTACGTAAGAGTAAAACTTCTGGTCCGATTGCACACTTTTTTGATTTCATAGGTACTATAAGTTCAAAAAAATGGATATATTTTACAATATTATAATATTAGCAATACCATTATTGATTTATTTTTCTTAATTAATAATTTCATCAGCTACATAGCTAGATAGACGATAGTATACTTTGATTTGTTGAACTTTTTTGATACATTTTATATTTTGTAATTATTATAATACATTTTATTTGTATACCTATATCAAATTTTTAAAGGATCTATATATTTTGGGTTTTTTTTAAATGCTGAGCAATGAAAAAATACCTAATAACCGGTACACATTTGATCCTTAACGATTATTACGTATTAATTGAGCATAAAATTCTGAATTGGTGAAGCGCGGTGATTGAACGCAGTCACTGATATAGTAATGTGAGCAGGCTCCTCTAGATGGGTGACCACCCGGGTTCTTTTTGATGACCATATAGGTCGTAATTTAGGTAATTTATAATAGGTAATTTTTTTTTTTATACCATAGATATGTATATAATATGTCTTATACCTAGACTCACATACCGTCTCCGCTCAGAATCGTTTTTCTTATACAATGATATTATATCATTGAATTCAAAATTTAATACCATTCATTAAAGTAACCCACTTGTGACCTACTGTACAGCAGAGCATATTTTAAAATTTTTTTTTTAACAATATTCGACTATTTTTATTAGTACTTAGAATATTTGTTATAATTCGTTTAATTCTGTTGTTCTTTCTTCTTCTTCTTTTGGTTTCCTTTGGCTGTGTGTACTGACTGTCTTTAGTCGGCTCTTCCTTTTTACAGCGGGTATCTACGAAAAATATGTTTTATTTCTTTAATTTTTCACCAACGTTCCAAAATCAATTTTAATCTCCCCCTCCCCATTCATACTAACACACACTAGTGGTGTTCAAAAAATTAAAAAAAAAACTGAAATAATACATGATTTTAAAATATTTTTTAATAATTACGATAACTGAAATAAAAAACCAAACGTTTAAACGTAGCGTCCAGTAAAATTTGGTACGTGCATGAAAGATAAAACAATTGGTGTTGATTTAAATTTTTTTTATTTTTGTGTCTGTCATCACGATTTGGGGCAGTAAAACTGCTTTGATTTTCTTCAACAGTTAAAATAACATTTAAAATTCCCAATAGTTTTCACAAGCGCTGGGAAAAACAAAAGAACAATTTAGATCTGTTTTCGAGAAAATCGATTTTGGTTTTTGGTGCAACTCTGTAACAAATAACCGTAGGTACATGAAATTTTTACTGGTTGTTTATATTTGCATTTTATTTACACGATAAAATTTTTCAAAATATTTTCAGTTACCCGTTTTATTAATTTTTTTTTCTATGAATATCAATAATAATTTATTTGTTGATTAAAAATACTTGAAAATCTAATACAAGGCTCCTACTATATTGTTACATTGACATTTAAAAAATATTAAAAATCCTTAGTCACAGTTTTTTTTTATAAGCATTTAAAGTTCATATATTGACTAATTTACGCTATTCTTTTTAAGATCAATTCAATTATAAAATAAATAATTTATTTTGTTATTTCGTAATTGCAGTTTTAATATTTCATTTTTAATTGAAGGGTTGAATAAATTATTATTAACTATTACATACCTTATCCAGTAGTTTCCATTGTATAAAATATATAAACTCAAAAAACTTAATAATTTAAGATTTCTTAAAACTGAAAACAAGCATTAACATTAACCGTGTAGAAAATAGCTAGGTAATGATGATTATTCCATATTACCGACGCGTCTCTCTGGGAAATCTCTCCAATTAAGGAAAACGGGAATTTTTACGGAAAAGCTGTTTTCGAGAAAATCGATTTTGGTTTTTGGTGCAACTCTTAAACAAATGACCGTAGGTACATGACATTTTGACTGAATGTTTATATTAGCATATTCTATACACCATAACATTTTTGTATTTATACATACATATATATATATATATATATATATATATACATATATATTATACATTAACGTACCTAGTCAAATATATATTTTTTACCATATTTCTGAAACCTTAATTTTCTGAAATATACAAGTATCCATATTAAATCCTTTCAAAATTACCTTTTAAATATGATGACGATAAAGTTACTTAAATATTTGATTTTATCGATGTGGCAACGACCAAACAAATGATTCAATTTACACTAATCTGTATATACCATTATATATTTTACTACTCAGTACTATTGTTATATTAAGGATTGTAATATTGTATACAATTTGTTGATATGTATTACTTAAACTGGTAAATATATAAACATATGATGGCTGAATACTGCCCCATTAATTGATATGGTTGTGGAATGGATATTTCGTAAGAACGGTGATCATAAGTTTGTACGTAGGGGTATAAATCTGGGAATCCAGGAATGAGGGGTAAGTTAAGCATAGCTAACATGTAGTCCTGTGCTGGGTCTATGTGGTCTTTATAAGGTCCAGGGTTCTCTGGGATTAGTGGGCATACTAGAGCGAAGGTGTCGTCATCGGGCTTTGAGGCACAAAGGCATTTCAGCTTTGGTACGAGTGGTCCGGGAACGGTCAGCTTTTCTGGAGGCATGTCATTTAAGACTTGCGTCGTACGTTGTCTTAAAGCGAGGGAGCCTAGTTTGGCGTATTGCATCGTTCGAAGTGTTTGTATGTAAGCGAGGACGCCGAAAAACATTCTTGTACTTGTCTACAATGAGCGAATCCATATAGTGAATGTCTGAATAGTAATTCATGAGTGTAGTGGTAAAGGTACTGAGGTCGTCGTCTATGTATCAGCTGCAGAGGGAACCTTGAATAAGGGTCTGCGATATCATCTTTGACAGCGAGTGTAACTGGTGTAGGTTTTAGGATTGCTATGTTAGCATCCGGCCTGTCGGCGAGCTTGTCTTTCACTTCAATTGTTGACGTTCTGTCAGGTTGGTTTGATGCGCTTGGGTCGGCATTGATAATGTTCAGCGTTGAAGCTTGGATTAGCGATTCGACTGCTTTATCAAACGCTTTAACCTCTTGGGACGCCATCTAATATAATATACAATTTAACGTGGTTGGTATTATAGTTCATTGTATGGTGACCTGGTGAAGCGCGGTGATTGGACGCAGTTACAGTCACTAATATAGTAATGTGTGCAGCGATCGAGCAGGCTCCCAGATGGGTGACCACCCGGGTTCTTTGTGCCGATTCATCTGCCCGACATAAAAAAAACGCGTACCAACCGTAGCCGCCACAGAAACCGAATAGAGTTGCCGAGTATCAAAACACCGAAGTTCATTTTTGATTTATTGTTGAACCTCTCGCATGACATAGAGAATTGCAAGTTAAAAATAATGGCGTGGAATATTGTCCACAGTAAAAACTAGCTAATAACAATGCAATTGAAGTCTTAAAAAAAATGATACTATAACCTCCTAGTTATTTACCCAAGTACTTCAATTTATTAGTTGCAACTTAAATAGTGTTTTCACCTTTTTATCTGCTAGTCAGCAATGTCAAAAAAAAAAAATAACACTATGTTTCTTTAAATTAATAGTATTCGTTATAAATGTATTTATTTACAATTACAAACAATATTGAAAATGGTAATCAACCGCCCGTCCAATCCCTTTAAGTCAAACCGACATGGGTAAGGGTAGGTAACTCCGTGATGACGTTTTTGAATAGGGCTGTCGATATCAGTTATTTATGGTATATTTAACAGCAACGTATTTCATTATTGTGTCAACGTAGCATGGCAGTAACTAATAACTACATACTGTATACCTTACCTATCCAGTAACGGTTGAAATATTTTGTTATGTTACCATGTGGGCTGGGGAGGGGTGATTTGGGTGTGGCCGACATGCACTATTTGATTGATAAAAAGTTCATGAGGGAGATCTATCCTCCTCGTCCCCCCCCCNCCCCAGCCCCACATGGTTTCACGGTAACTATTCAATATCACTTAGGAGTTAGGTACCTTTTATAGAAATTGAAAGAAACCATAATTTGTATTCATCTTATCTTCAATACGAGAGTTTTTTAAAATTGGTCATCGCATTATCTTTTAGCATAGAATGTTGGTATATAAATAAAATACCATTGATCAAAAACCTTTATAAGTCTTTATATACTATTATAGACTATACAACTCTATAATTCTACAGTACCTACCTAGTACCACTGTTGTCTGTTAAAATCACAAACTATTTTGTTTATACATCATAAAACTATCACTTAGGCCTAGGTATACCTAGGTATAACTGTATTAGACATAATTATTTATAATATTATGACTACAATACATGGAATGATTTAGTTTGAATTATATAAAATTATTTAGATTTATCGTTATTGAAATATACAATAGTAATAATTTCATCAGTTTATGAATAATACAGTTTTAAAAAAGTGCAATGCCGATGTAGGTACATAATAATATAATTAGGACTTAGGATCATCAAAATTGTTAAAATTGTACATACCTACCAACATATTATATATGTGGTAAGTAGTATGTACTTAAATTTCTCAGTAAAAATGCTTCTTCAGAGTTCAGTTGTATTATACTTCGTGGATAATTCAAATTCGTTGAGTACAAACTTGATATAAAATACAAAGATGTCAAAGGAGGAAATTATTGACTATATGTGAAACGTCTACTTTATTGCATTGATTTCAATTGTAAATTGTAACATAACGAAAAAATTACAAATTACAAATGCCTTTAACTAAATATCTTCAAATTGGTAGCGAGAAGAGTAGAAATTGTTATTTTAATATATCTAATGTCATCAAAATTTGGACTTCGATTAGTCATAACAAATGTTTATGTGCTAGTTACCTGCTGAACCACCCCACCCATATATAAGGATTAAGGCCTTTGTACGCGAAACCTCTTGGTACAACCATGATAGAGAGATCAAAATGTTATAATAATTTAACGGAAACTTTATCGTAACGTAACGCAACGTTTGAATTTTATTGATAGCTTGAATATATTTAGATAATCAGGAAGTCACTTAGCGTTTCTTAAAAAGTTGACTGCCGTGAGTACCCTATCTGGTACTAACATATGGTTTGTCTCCTGCACCACAGTATTTTTATAGAGCTATTCTTATACGCTATGAGTACCAATCCTGGAAATCACACACCATTTGACACGTTATAACCGTTTGACCTTGATAACTAATAGTTTTTTTTGTGATTTCGTCACTGAGTACCATTATTGGTCCTCAATAATCCAGAAAACATAAAACCCTACTAGCCAAACTGAGTGGGTACCATATTTGGTACTCATGGCGTATGAGGATAGCTTTATAAAAATACCGTGGCGATCAACTTGTTATGGCGTTTAACTTATAAACAATTTCAACTTTCATGTAATGGCATAGTCTCATGTCATATTATACCCCTATTAGATGTAGAGTAATTTTACCAAATTATGTAAGACATTAATTGTTTAAAATTCAAAACATTTCGACGCAGACTAGCTATTCTTATTTTGACATACGGTTTGATTTTAAAATTTCTTACAAATAAAATATTACAATATTTTTGGGGCATTTTTATCGGTTTTTGCTACGTTAAGTACCTATTTATACTATTTTGTGATAGATATTTAATTTTCTAAATTGATTTATTATTTTTTTTTTTTTATATAACAATTATAGGTTTTTAATAAATATTATATCAAAAATGCATAGGATTTTCAAATTATTGTTAACTTTCATTTTTAGAATAGGTATTTTCCCTTTATAATTTATCTAACATAATATATAGCTGATCTAAACCATTTTTTTTCTTAAAAGATATCGACAATTATCTTAAGACTTAAGGCGGGTTCACACTACACCGTGTCGTGTAAAATAATCACGGTTACCACAGTTATCAAACGGTCAAAAGTTGAATATATTCAACTATGCGGTATCGTTTGGTAACTGTGGTAACCGTGATTATTTTACACGACACGATGTAGTGTGAACCCCCCTTTAGGTTAGTAATATTATAGTTTTTAAAATAGGTAGGTATACATATAGATGATTTTATGTGATAGTTCATCATATTATACATAACATTTTCTTATGTATGGTTTATGTATTATGAATAAGTACCACAAACAATTTATTGTAGTTGTATCTATTGGTGCCCTAGAAATCAGACGGTAATCACAGCCGAAGGACCACTCGATAATGCCCGAGAACAATAGTTTACCCCTTGTTACGTCGCTAGTAGGCAAATGTTCATGCATGCCTGGTTTGGTGTTGGATAGGAAATCTTTAATCCACGATGACGCAAAGGATTTGGAGGTTCAACTTTACAATAGGGAAACAGGATATAGGTACAGACTATCTTATGGGGGCCTTGTGGTCGATTCGGTCTGGTGCAATGACCACAAGGTACAAAATATACAATAATTGGGGGTGCAATTAAAATTAACTTAAATATAAGGCAGATGAAACTACGAGTAGCTTGGTGGTGAGTGACATAACTGGACGACCGTGGAGGCCTCTCACACAACACGGGTGAAGGTGGACTTATGTGGAACAGACAGACACCACTTCGTCGTTGAGCTAGAACTGATATCCACCACGAGAACCAGCACTCAACTCAATGTCGACGGCAGCGGCTCAAAGCTCAATTTGTTGCCAATAATTTATTTTGTTGCTGCTGTACTAGTGCACAACGAAGACACAATAAAACTTTGGTTTCGTGCTGTATTGGCGACGAGGATAAGTTCACAAAAAACCAAATTAATATATATGGTAGATGCGACTGCAGTTATATAGAGAACCAAAAAACAACAACAAAAAAAACAATAATAATAATAAGGGCGTTGGCCGCAACAAGTGATTCCAATCAATAATATACAATACGCAAAGATAATCCACACAACAAAGATAATAAATATTTTAATACAACAATAATAGTAGTATAGATAGTGAGAATTGACTTTCTAATGAGATTTATTCATACACAGTTTGGTGTGTGAAGACTGCGTAGTGTAGTGGGAGGGTCAGTCCAAGTCATCGAACTGATTGTCATATCACAGGGGCATTTAATTAGGTAATTGGCTCGAACAAAATTTTTTTTTTTCTGATATAAATATGTGATTATACCAAATTTCTTTAAAATTTCCCATTCAGAAGTCCACGGAGTATAATAAGTATTGAGTACGATGTTCACATTATATTTTTTTTTTTTGAAACATATTTTATTTACGAACACAACAAATAATATAATCTTACAGTTGAGAATATCTAATTACATAAAGCGATTTTATAGCTTCAAATTACAAATAGGCCACCACGAACAAGCCCGTCAAAACCGTGTAGTCCAGTGGAGCATGAATTTACGGTGACGCATACGGGGTTGATGGAGGGGAGCCATCACCGCTGAAACAACAACCCCATCGGCAGACCATGGGCTCAATCGATTTTTGGGGTTAATATTTCACAAATCGCATTAAGTGTTGAGCGGAGAGGCCGGAGCATGTACGAACCTATAGTAACTTATGGCAACCGTCGCCGAGCAACAGCTTATTTTTTTACCGTAGGAAAAATATTTACACCGCCGATACGAGGCACAGAAACAGTAACAATAACTTAAGTGCTATTCAATCACAGCGATGATGTTTTAAGGATGATTGTAAATTTAATAGTTTCGAGATACTGAACATATTTTCAACGACTTTTACAAGTATAATCCCACGCGAAGTACCTACCTATAATAAGTGTATTCAAATTCAATCACGAAATTTGTTCACAAAACATTCTCATTGGTACTTTTAAAGGTTTCAATGCATTTGTGTATTTAAGTTTTATCTGGGGGTAATAAATAAACATTTTTATCGAGGGACAAAAAATATCACCATATCACCCTTTTGATCAGCGTGATGTCAGATGTATTGAAGCAGTTGATATAAGGAAGAATCATATCTCAGTACCTAATATATGCATTCTTTTAAAACATAAAAAAGTTGTTTTCGACCAAATTAGTGAGGCATTTGATCACAGTTGATTACTTTAAGATCACTGACATATAATTTACATATTTACCTACTTAATTTTTGATGAGATTTTGTCAATATCTTTGTAAGATTTAAAAATAGGTCCTATTGAGCTTTTAGTTGTTTAGAATCATTACGATGTCCACCTTTGGAGTTATGTACTAAACACAGATATTGACTATCTAATTTTTGACAAAAATAATTTTTACAACAAAGCATTTAATTTAAATTTTATAACAATTGAGATGTTTGTGATTAAAACATCTAAGTAAACCTATACTCAAAACGTGATCTTCGAAAAGTGTACTTATCTAAAAATTCTACTATTTGTTAGATTCCAATATTATAAACTGAGGAATGCATAATTTGATGATATGCATATTATTGGCTTATGGTTTTACAATCGGATGTAATTTTTACTATGCATTTGAGTATTTCTGTGAAAACTTATACACTTACTGGAGTGTTCAAAATTTTTATTAATATTTTGACATTAATTTTACCGTGTATTAGCACTTGAAACAATCATTACTTAAATTTTAAAAATGTATACAAATGAAAAGTTTATAAAGTCCACCATATCATATTTTATCTCAATAAACTTGAGAATTATTTTGATGAACAAATGATTGCGCTAATTGACTATCGTTCGTGTATTTTTCATTACATATTCAAATATAAAATATTTTTTTCGTTACTGTTGCGCCCTCTTATGGCTTCAACGACCAGCCGGCATTATTGATTTTATATAAACTTGCACCCCACCGGCAACGGCAGTGGTATCCTAGCAACCGCTACAGCAGCTGTCGGCGATGGTAGCCACAGCTGCGCTCGAGGGTAAACACCCCTTACCGATAAAAATAATATTACACACACCGTTCCACGATAGTCAGTGTTGAATTTCAGATTATTTTACTAAGGGGGGTTGGGTATCAATCTATTATTTCACAAAAAGACCGTTATTCATTAGCTATTTCACTATATTCATAAGATATTAATAATGTTCCCTACACTTATTTTATTATGGGAAATATAGAGGTACACGAATGAATCATCATGAAATAAAAAAAATATTATAAGTTATTTAAACAATAATATATTTCATTTAGCCAATAGATACAATTAATTAGCTACATAATATGATGTAATTCAATGAGGAATGGTATGATCGATCAAACTAAAAAATCCCTAGACTTTCAATTTATTTTCGTAATAACTAATAACAAATTATTTAACATAACATTTTATTTCAACTATTACTTTATTCCTATATAATGCAAAAAAAAATCAACCATGATGAAGTTTATATTATTATTATATACATTGTAATATTGTGTGTAGGAAATAAATATAAAACTATGTACGCATAATATCTAACTATACATATTAATATATATAATTTTTTATAGCATATCATACACAAAAGTTAAAAAAAAACATCTTATCAAAAAACCGATTGGTTATTAGATTTGGTTATCTCAAATAATGGAGAACCCCCAATAATCTTGCCCGAGACTTTGCCTATAAGCTATAGGTACTTTGGTAAATTCAATCTGAAGTTGTATCCTAGTAGTGATTGGTAGTATCGATATATCCTCGAAATAAGCCATCCTAAGCATGACATATTATATATCTATTATATAATATACATATTTATTGGCCGGCACCTGAGGGGATTGTAAGTGATATTTATTTTACTCGACTTAAATCTAAAAAGCTGACAAAATCACATTAAACCTACATTTTTATTTTGAAAACATGTTTTACTTATTTTTGTTTTTATTACAAGGTTGGAAATATAAATTACATAATTGTATTGTAATATAGTTTTCAGTAATTTACATAATGTATTTTTCTGTATATAATATGTAGACTTAAAATTAAAAAAATCTTTTTCAAATTTATGCATCATTTGGATATTAGTGAATTATTATTGCATTGTAAGTCACTTGGGAGTTTGCGCTTGCGGTGCTTGAAATATTATTACCATTGTGGTTTGGATACGATAACGAATTTCTTATTAATTATAATATTATGATAATTTACTTTTTACATTCAGACCTATAAAAAAAAATATGCTGAAATAATATACTTATTATACTCCAATCATCATTAAGTATTCAATATTATGTGAACTAAATTTGATAAATTAAATAGAATCTTAAAATAAGAAAAATTAACACAAAAAGATTAATTTGGAACAAATTTATTATTGTTTAAGTGTCCCCAGTAAAATTTGGTTTTTGAGGGTTACATCACTTGGCCTTTCCACCGACGTAATATTAGTCCGTTGATATTTGGTAAACACAGATCTTCGCACAATTACAGCACCTGCCTATAATATAGTCGTAATAATATTTATGCTTTTATTATGTAAACTTATATGCTTATACCATAGCTTTGTACATACTTATAAGTTATAAGTACTTCAGGTGGGAATATATCCAATTATCCAAAAGTCATTGAAATGTGTGTCCGTATAATAAATTATACCTAATACATAATAAGACGTAATAACTAACATAATTAAATATTTTAAAACTATATCTCTCGTTATGTTTGTTCTATTGCTATTTAAGAATTAGGTATTTTATAGTTTTATGGTAATAAGTATTGTTAAAATAAATAGTATAACCACCTAAGGATATATAACCACGAATCTATGACTTAAAAGTAATTTACTATGTGTCATAGACATAATATGCAACTGTCAGTATATTTTATCTGTACAATAATGAACTATTATGTATTATACTGGGGTCGGTTTCGTTTAATATATTTTACAGAGAAAATGAATACCGGGGCAGTGTAGGGTGGCAGTGGTATACGTGCTAGTTAGCTTGCCTAGTACCAATTCCGCGCCGCGCCATGTTGTTTGCGACCGTGGTTAGAAAATAATTAACAATGATTGCCATTAATTGATTTTTACTGTTATTAAAATACCTATTATAATTAAAACGTCCAGGTAGATAAAATTTCATCGAAATACTGCGACGAAAGTACTAAGTATTTTATGTCGATTCGACAATAAAATACAATTTAATTGGAGGCGCGCTGCACTCATAGATTTTAATGATTTTATATTTTAGTATAAAGTCTATGGCTGCGTCACAATGGATATAATATTGATAAGACGTGATAACATCAAAATAATCACACTGTTGTGGCTTTGACTGGAAGACTTACAAGCTTTGAAAATATGTGTATTTCATTACTTCGTATATATTATGTTCAATGTTGTAAAAGTACAATACTAGATATTCCCGATTCTGATTGGATCCGTAGGTATCCTACTGGCAGTGTTGGGAAAATAAAACCAAAATATCATCTGGATAATATAACAGATAATTAATTCAAAATGTTATCTAGATAAGATAAAATATAACCTCATTTTTTTTAGATAAAGATAAAAATATAAAAAATAGATAATTTGTTTTAAAATTATATTATAAATAATGTAATTTATTAGTAATAACTAATTAGGTAGTTTTTATTAATTATTAAATCCTTAATATCATTTTTCAACGAAAATATTATACAATTTTAATTTTTAATAGGTACAACACGAATAAAAATAAAATAAAAAAATTAAAACTGACAATATTTCAGTAAACATTTCTTTTTTTAAGTATAATAATATTGGAATTTGGAATCACTACTCGGTTTTCATACATTATTGGCTATTCCAGTATTTAAAAATATTCTTATTAATTATATTATTTATCTAGATAAATGACCACAGATAACCATTACATTTATCAAGATGAGATAATTAGATGATTTAATTATTTTTATTTAGATAAGATGATTAAAGAAATAATTTTATCTAGATAATTCCCAACACTGCCTACTGGTTTCAAGTTTGTAATATTATATATTATGTCAGAACATACTAACATTTTATTAATTTATTCGTCAATTATTGGTGTGAACTATAATTAACATAATATAGATGATAGATTTTTAATATAGATATATATAATATAATATATATCTACTATATACGGTTTGCTTGCATCACAAGTCTCGTTTATGTCCGAAGTCTGTTTTGAAGTCTAACCTGTTTAATATATATAAATAGATCATTATCATTTATAGTGAGGAGTGATATCAAAAACATTGCTTCAAATATAGTTCATCGAACACAAATTCGTCAGTAACATTTTGTGTCAAAGTACTTTTCATCAAAAATACAATATTTTATTACTTTACCTTGAACAAATTTTTTTTTATCGCTCATATTTAATACTTTTTAAATTATAGACGTTTAATGAATTATGGATCAGAGTATTAGACCAATACATATTTTACAAATTGCTTATTTTTTTATGAATTGTAATTTTTGGCAAATCGACCGGATACTACAGAATATTTATTTTGATATCACGAAGAAACGTATATTTATAGTAATCGAACTATTTTCTAAGGGGTAATAATAAGGACTTTAAATGAAATATTATAAGAAAAACTGAAATTTAAATGTTTAATATATTTAAATAATAATTCAAAGTAACAAAAAAATGGTCCCGTGCCAGTAAATATTTTAATTACGAGATTATATAAAAAAAGAAACGGTTTCGAGTGAAAAAAAAACCACTCAGGTTACATCGATAGTTAAGAAACCAAATTTATATACGATACAAAGGAAAACATTTTATGTGCCATAGCGTTTTAAAACAATAACACATTTGTTTTGTATTTATTAAAATTATGATAAAAAAAAAGACAATACGACACAGAAAATATAGGCTTCTGTATTGTGGATAAATGTTGTTTCTTAATTATAAGTTGAGTGGTTGTTTTTCGCGCAAAATGGTTTTACAAACAACTATAATGGGTGTGTGGCTTAAGTACTTTAACACAACACGTCTCCAACCCTTCCTTACTCCTCACGACTGTCACCATCCCTGGACATTATACGTCATCGTTTGTTGGCGTTTTTATAATGTTCGCAGTCACACGCTATATCCACCACGTCGTATTATTTTTATAACAAGCAAATTAAATAAATCACTTCCGTCTCATGCGCCGCTGTATATTGTTGTACACAATTTATTGTTATTTTCCTATTAACTCTTATTATTATTATTATTATTATTATCATTCTACCCACGCGTGATTCCTTTACCACATTAATTCATTCGCGAGCTGTACAGCCTACAGCTAGTGCAATCTCGGCGACGGCGGCGGCGGCAGTGGCGTAGTTATTTTAGTTGGCCGCCGTCCCTGTCACCGTCATCCCCGCAGTCACCTCCACAGCCACGGCGTGCGCGCGCGCGCTTGTGTCCTATCCCTTTCTTGTGCTTGTGTGTGTGTTTTTGTGAGTTTGTGTGTGTGTGTGTGTGTGCGTGTGTGCGTGCGAGTGACGGTGGCAGCCACGACAACGTGTCTCCGGCGCCGGCCGTTTAAATCGCTGTCGCAAACCTAACGCCACTGCACCAGCCACAGCCACCGACGTAGCGCGTTCGTTGCTCTCTCTCTCGCTCTCTGGCTCGCGATCGGCACGGACCCTGTGCGTGCGACGCGCCCGATTTAGATTTTTGAAAATCACAAAAATATCAACAACGACAGTGACAGCGACGAAATATAATATAATATCGCGCGTTGATAGGTTTACTGCACTATTGATAATATTATATTATTTTAGTCGTAGGTACTAATTATTTACTCGCCCACGTCGTATACTCACAAACGGTGGCCGAGGACACGATATAATATATACTATACGGTACGCGCGTCCAGTCGTCGACGTGCCAGATCGATACGGCGGTGGTTGGCCAGAGCGTACTGAAATGCTAGTGACCCCGACAGATGCCGTGGATCGACCCGACGACGAGGAACGGCGTCGTCAATCGGACAAGTTTGACGATGGCGGTGGAGGCTGTGACGGCGGCGGTGACGTAGGTGACGGAGGTGGCGATGGCGGTGGCGGTGGCGGTGGAGCCGGAAAGAAGCACCGTAAGCGACGAAACCGCAGGAACCGTCAGCGACAACAAACCGAAGATGGCCACGTGGCCGGCGTCGAATCTTACACGCCTCCTATAGAGTAAGTACCTAAATCTAATATACTGTCTATTTTATGATGTTCGGAGATGAGACATTAATAAAATATATATGACATGACGCCTACTGTCGTTTTGGATATGTCAGAATCGCGGAAAGGCTGACAGAACGTAATGGCCTTTTGCATTTCCCCATTTTTTGGAGGAACTTATAATATTCTATAATACCTATGGACATAGTTTTTGTCTGTGGGGTTTTAATCCCATTTTAATGCGTTAAATAAAATTAATTGTAAACGCCACATAGGTATAGAAATAGTGTAGTGTAGTTATTTATTAAGTATAATAGTATAATATTATGTTAGAAACTATGTAATCTAGAAAAGTCAGAGAATGTCATGGATAAAAGATAAAACATATTTGTTATAAGCTAGGTACATTAGACATATTTTGACTTCAAAACACTTTGAATTAATAATTAAGTAAGTACCAATACAATTAGTTTTAAAAATATTCGGTAAGAACCTTTACTTCAAAATATCGGTTCATATTAATATTATTATTCTTATTCATATTATTGGTATAATAATATATTCAAGAGGTTCTGTTTCTAAATTCTAATACCTTCATTTTCAGTTTAGATGCACCAGACTACATATTATAGAGTATACCAATATTTTTACTTCAATATATATTAATATATCATATATAAAAAATAGTAGGTAGTAGGTATAGGTAGTATAGGGGAACAGTTTACTTTAAAAAAAACAGACCTCATCATTTATTTGTATATTTCACTGTACTGTGTGACTACGATGCCCCTATCTTTTAATTACAAAAAATATATTTTACAACTTAGTAAATCAAAATGTTAAAATTCGATCTTTGTATATTACCCACTTTTAGTTAGGTAGGTACCTACCATAGAGTACTATAGATTTTTGTTAACTTAAATTAATTTAAATATAAAATTGAAATAAGTTACTATCAATAATTAAATTGATGAGTAAAATATGAAGAAAACTCATTTTATGAGCTTTCTTTTTAACAATTATCGTACCGAAATTAACTTTAGAAAGTTATTCTATAACATTAATTACAAGTTAATTGACAAACGAACAACAATAAAACAATTGAAAAATCAATCGATTCAAAATCTACCTTTACAGAAAGAGGTTAAACCGACTAAAACAAAATTCAAAGAACCATCAATAATAACCTAATAGTGAAACATAAATTTATAACAAGAATTATTAATGAGGGTAGTACCTACTATCTAAAAATTTCAAAAACACGAATACTTGAAAAAAATAGTACTCAGTCCATCTTCCGCCTCGATTTCAACACTTGGTACAAATTGTTTTGTCAATAACATTAAATAGGTATTATTCAATACTTACAAGTGAAAATTTTATTAGTCCGTAATAAATATGAGTACCTATTCTTAGAAATATTTTAAGACTATAAATTATTAAGTCTGACAAATGCATAATATATGAACAAGAAGTACATTCTAAACATAATAATATTATGTTTAGTTAAAATTATTATTAATTAATTTCTGATTAATTGTTTATGTGAAAATGTATACCTATTATTGTAATAATAACAGATAATCATTATTTTCGTATAAAACATAACAAATAATAATAAAAACATCTATTTAGTAGTTATCAATATTCAATATATTGATATTAATTCAAATTAATTTAATGTTTGTCGAATTGGTTGGAAATTACCTCATAATACAAGGATATTTTTCGCTAAGTTCTATATATAAATATTTAAAATTAAATATTAAATAATAAATAGGTATACCATATATATATTATATATATATATATATTCTTTTTTTATACAAAATGATTCTTTTATCATCGAACACTCATTATTTTAAGAAGTGTAAATGTTTTTGAAAATATTATTTATATAGTTTCAAGTCGTTTACAAACCAACGTTTTTATTAAAAAGTTACATTTTTGAATATTTTTTATCCTTATAATTTTTCTAAGTTTTTTACTTTTTTGAATGATAACATAGTTTTAATTTCATATTCCAAAGCAAAATATTTGTCTAATTATTTTGAAACATAAAAATCAAGTTTATTGTTAGTTTATGTGTTATAAACTAATAACTAATAACTTAATAAGTACCTATTTTAAGTTTTGAGCGGAGCGGTGTAGTAAGAGGTTACCCCTCGAAATGTTTATCCACTACTCCGCTCATCAATACTTTAAATTCTTATAACTTAGAAACTACTAGCCCCTAAATTAAATTAATATGTTTCGAAATACTTAGACAAATATTCTGCTTTGGAATATGAAATTAAAACTCTATGTTATCATTCAAAAAAGTAAGAAACTTAAAAAATTATAAGGATAAAAAATATTCAAAAATGTAACTTTTTAATAAAAACGTTGATTTGTAAAATAATGAGTGTTCGGTGATAAAATAATCACTCTGTATATATACTATAATATTATAAAATAATAAACGAATAAAAAAAATCATTAATAATATACGTGATACTAAGTGAAGTATTTGGATTAAATATTAATAATTGAGGGAACTATTAAATTAATTTTTAAATAGACATAATTGATAATTTTGAATTGTATTTTATATTATAATATAATAATACCAAATAAATAAAAATAAAAATAAAATTTACCTTTTTTCGTTTGATGTAGGTATCGATAATATGTATTATGTAATATTAACAATTTTTATCATTTTTAATATTTTAGATTCTGAGCGGATGGATGTAATGATTTAACAACGATATGTGTTTTATTATTTTTATTTTTATTTTTTGTGTCTACACGATATGTAGCTAGAATTTTGAACTTCGGTATCTTGTTAGATGGGAAATTGAATCTAGTTGGTGTATTGAGGAGGTAAACATTTTAAATTCACAGTAGTTTTTAAAAGCAACAGGAAAAACAAAAAGGTGGGTAAGTGGATGTCGCTCTGCTGTATAGTAGGTTACAAGTGGGTCACTGTAATGGATGGTGTTAAATTTGAATTCAATAATAAAATATCATTGTATAAGAAAAACGATTCTGAGCGAAAACGGTCAGTTAGCCTATGACAGGGATGGCGAACCTTTTTGTACCAGCGTGTCAAATAAAAATGTTGGTTGGATTTTGTTTTCCTTGCGTGTCAACTAGTTTGATAACCCTTCTTTAAACTTAGAAATTCCTACATCTATGGTTTGAATGATAAAAACACAAGTCAAATATTATATTATCAAACAATTTAAATATAACCTTTGAATTACTACAAAAATAACACTCACCAATAATGAAAACTGCACAGATTTGCACAAACACATGAAACACATTCGACTCGACAAATGAGTAATGACTAACNNNNTGACTAACGCTATCCGTGGGCCAGCTACACGTTATATCCGTTATATATAATATATAATATACTTTAATAAAGTTCTTATAGAAAAGTAATAAAATTAATAGTTGTTGAGCAGTGTAGATATTAAATTCAATGCGTTTAGGTATAATACCATAAACTTAATATTTCATTTTTGAAATCTCAATATATTTTAGTCTACGTTCTACGACCAGTGGTTTTTCCAGTAACTTTTTACACAGTTGAATGTGTCACTAAAATAGTGTGCGCGTGTCACTCTGTGACACGCGTGTCATAGGTTCACCATCTCTGGCCTATGATATTACTAAGTATATATGATGATATTATTGTGAATAAAGTAGTTTATATATTTACCTATTTACGTGGAACCTTGTTTTAAATTGTTAATCCTTAATTAGCTATAAAAGTTGAACATTTTACAAATTTTTAACTACAAAATATTTATTAAATTTTAAATTTGATAAATTTTGTCAAAATTCAAACTTTAAATGCTTATGAAAATAAAATTGTGCCTATGTATTTTTAATATTTTTCAAATGTTATTGCAACAGTATATCAGGAGCCTTTTATTAAATTTTCACGCTTTTTTACCAACAAATACAATTTTATTGATATTTATAGAAAAAAAAAACTAAAAAAATTAAAAACTGACAACGTCCGTAAACAGCTCAAAAAGAGTCAAAATTGTATGGTGTATAGAAAATTAAAATATGTTCATTCAGTAAAATGTTCATGTATCTACAGTTATTAATTGTATAGAAAATGCAAATATAAACGACCAGTGAAAATTTCATGTACATAGGTTAATTTGTTTTAAAGTTACACCAAAAACCAAAATCGATTTTGTCAAAAACCGTTTTTCCTTAATTTTTATGTTGTTTTTCCCGGCGCTTTTGAAAGTTATTGAGAATTTTAAAATTTGACCTCCCGAACGTACCAACTAGATTCTCTTTCCCATCGAACAAAATACTGTTATATATTAGTTTGAAAAATATTAATACAATTTCAAATGTCTATAAATAGCTCAGCATAAGTTAAAGTATTTATAATATATAGAAAATGCTATTATAAACATTTAGTGAAAGTTTCATTAGAGTTACACTAAAAACTTAATCGATTTTGCTTAAAAATTCCCGTTTATCTTCAATTTTTATTTTGTTTTTCCTGGCGCTTTTGAAAACTACTGGGAATTTTGTATCAAAGAATTATTTTGATTACTTATCGTGTACTTACACAGAAACAAAAAATAAAAAAAACACACATAATTTTAAATTCAATCCATTCATTGCTCCGCTAAGAATCTAAAATTATATCTACATTAGACAGTGAGGTTATAAGTTAATAGTTCGATAAATTATATTTAACTCTAAAAGTCAATACTTTAAATGGAGAATATTATACAGGACTAAATTCAATTAAAAATAAGGTACCTAATTCATTTTTTTTTTTTAATTACCAATCGACCACTCTACTTATGAATGTGCGACACATTGATTGTGCAAATATAAATTTTTTTAACAAAACTAAAATATTGTTAAAAAATCATCCTACTATTCCCTTTTATTAAACAATAACTGTAGATACTGCAGTGGTGGTTATGAGGGGGGAGGAGGGTGATCTACTTTTCCGCCAAAATCGACCTTACCGTTTACCGCCAGTGCAATAATATATATTTCCTTTTTCCGCCACTACAAATTTCAGTTTTTACATTTTGGTAACCCCTTACCATGTAAACAAGTGAAGTTATTGATAATTGGTAATGATTTTTAAAATAACAAAAATAATTAGGTGTTCAATTTTTAATTAAATATATGATTTTACCAAAACACATTCAAGTGATACTTAAAATTAAAATTATTATAAATTAAAATTATATAAAATATTGTATAATGTTATTACAAAAAAGTCTATAATATTACGACGTAAAA
>WHPZ01587636.1:13008-24829 GCA_016617965.1 Macrosiphum rosae | reverse complement strand
TATATATTAAAAACTATTTGAATTGTTGATGTATTAATTTATGGTTAAACGTTTTCTATTTTATAATTTATACATTTAAATATTATAATATATGCAACTATTAAAAACAATTTAAATGTTTAATTAATTAATTTATACTTTGTATGCCAACTGCCGAGATGTGGCGCAGCTGATTGTTGTTGAGGTGTCGTCAACCGGTGGTTGTCCGCGGAGGAGTGGTAAAATTCTTCCCATAAAAATTATTATACAACAGATGTTAGTCTAAGTAAAATATAATATAATATACCCAGCAACCCTAAAGACTATTAATATTGTCACTTGAAAAAAGGTCGTCTCGTGTTAAATAAACGACTCCGCATAGGTAATAATTTATTATAATATTATATCGATGGTAATATTTTGTTTGTACTGCTTTTGGAGCAGTATATAGATACCTATAGCCACCTATAGATATCGTGTATATTATATACTATCGTCGGGTAATTTTCCCGGAGTCCTCGATATATTCGACTAGCAGAGTGTCTCGAAATTAACCGAAATAACGCGATTTCGGTTCACAGCTGTTATTATCATCATCATCATCATCGTCGTGATCATCACGATCATGATCACGATACGCGTATCACTATTATTATTTATATTTGTGTGTGTGTGTGCGTCAAAAATCGTTTACAACACACGCCAACCGCCGATCGCCATATAAAATCGTATACACCTCGGCGAGTGCGTATATATAAATGCGTGTGCGTCGATGTAGTATAATATAATAATAATAGTACGTTCGATTATGGTGAACCATTTCTCGACTCGAACCGCGGCCAATTATCACTGCTGTTATTCGCATCCCATATACAGCATAAAAATATTTTCAGGAAAATAATATAGTTGTCAAAATATTTAAAAAAAAGTTGCGTAAATAATTAGGAAATTTCTTTGGCCCAAAAGTTCATAATAGTTCTTATAAAATATTTTATAAGAAAACATTTACAAAATATTTTAATCATATATTTTCAAAAAAAAATATTTTTACGGATACTTTATAAAAATATTAAGTCAACATTTATAATATGCGCAATCATATAGTAAATTTTTTTTTATCGTAAGAAGAAAATATTTATAAAATATTATTAGTCAAATGTTCATTATTCAACCACTTTAAGTCATTCACAAAATATTATCATTTACCAAATGCTGTGTGTGAGGGAGATTGTAAACTCGGCCCGAGGAAAAAACATTTCTAAAAGGTCGATGGTAAACTCGGCCCGGGTTTTTTTAAGGTCAAAATTATTTAGATGTAAACTCGGCCCCGATTTTTTCAGGTAAAAATGATTTAGGTGTAAAAACCATAATTTTTCTTATAATATTTTTGAGAAACATTTAGCATTACTCATAGGACACCACTCTCATTATCCTTCAAAAATTATTTTCATTTTCATATTATTATTCATAGTATGAAATTCGTTATTTAAATGAAAAATGTAATTAAAATGTTATAATATTGCTAATAAAATAATAATAAATGTAATTATATACATTTATAAGTGTAAAAATGTGTATAAATATAATAAAAAATATATAAGTAAAATTGTAGTGTAAATAATGAGTGAAAAATTTTAGTATAATAATATATAAATCTAGTTTTTTCAAGTAAAAAGCCATGTATTTTACATATTCACTCACTGATATTTCTTTATTATTATATTTTGTAAGTGTTCTTTCTAAGAGTTCTTTTTTTTATTTAGTTTTTATATTTTGGAATTTAAATGGTCCATCTAGGCTGTTGATTTTAATGTACGTTTCTGTTTGTACTTCTTTTAATTTTGAAATGACGGAATATATATTAGAGTGAGTGGAATTAAAACTTGAATTAAAATGCGCATGAAATGATTCACATGCATTTGTTATTAAATACGTTTCAACTGATGCACTGGCCCACATTTTAGGCGGAAACATAGAATCTGACACCTGACATTTTCGAGCCCAGTTTACATTTGCCCAATTTTGCCACTAGGAAATCCTTATCAAAATGTAACTCAAATAACGTGTCAGATATTAAAAATTAATTCAGGTACTTTTTAAATTGTATATGCTCTAAAGTCTAAATTGTATTTTTATTTTTCGTTGAGGTGTATATGTTTATGGGTTTTTAATTTTTATGTTGACTGCAGGCTAACGATTCATAAAAAAATTTAAATGAATGACCCAATGAAAGAAGTTTTTTAAAAGAACGTGGACGTGAACGCGTTCGTTTGAAAAAAAACACGAACGTGAACGTGAACGAGTTCTTTTTTTAAGGACTGAACGTGAACGTGGGCGAGTTCATTTTTTTAGTGAACGTTCCGAACACTGTATAGGTGCTAACATGCCATATCGTTTCAATTTGGATGTGTTACAGACAAATCAACAACAGATCGTATGGCCTTTGGCTGTACCTATATGTTAAATTTGAATTCAATGATTATACCTGCATTGCATAAGAATAACTATTCTGAGCAATGCGGTCATTCAGTTCATATTTCCAAATATATTTATCATATTTTAATATTGCTATCATAGTAATTTATTTTACAATTATTAAAACGATAGTATCAGAACGGTAGCTTGAATTAATGTTTTCCAATAACATTGTATTTAAAAATAGCGTGTATACAATATAATTAGGTATATACTATATAGGAACGTTAAATGTATCAAGTATAGTTACTCAAGAATAAGATTTTTAAATTACAAAAATATAACTAAAATCTTTATTCTTCGTTTGATCATTTAATTTCGTATCAATTAAAATAAAAAATGTCTATAAAAAAAATTATACCTATGTATTTTTAATATTTTTAAATATCTATAGTAAAATCTTATGAGGAACTAATTTTTTTAATGTATTCACAATCTATACATTTATGGACAACAAGTAACTTTGATAAAATTATTGACTAAAATTAATTATACATAGCAGGAATTTACATGTACGGGCAACCATTCAGCAGTGCCATCCGACTGGTAGAACCTTATATTTAATTTTCAAGCATTTGACCAAGCAAATAATTTTTTTTATTGATATTTATAGAAAAAATAGAAAAATCATCAAATGTCTGTATATAGCTCAAAATATTTTGAGAATTTGATCATGTTTATTAAATGCTATATCTGTCGTTACTCGTTTTTAAGTTTCATCAAAAAAACAAAATCAATTTTGCGTGTAAATATTTTTTTCTGTTTATACCGATTATTTTTAAAAATACTGGGAAATTTCAATTTTGACCTTAAGAGTACAACTAGATCCAATAATATACCAGAACCCCCCCCCCTCCACCCAAAGTTGAGAATTGAAGCATTTTTTCTACTATTAATCGTGTACACACGAAAAACAGTCATCATTGAAAATAAATAAATTGGATATAATAGATTAGATAAATTAAAGAACATAAACGAAAGAGAAAAATAGCAATTGGTTAAATATTAGTACCTTAGGGTAGCACCTAAACATTTTGAGCGTAGGTAGTAAAAATACTTTATTTTTGTACAAAGAAAAAAATACAATTACGAGAATTTGAAAACGTAATCGAAAATATAAATTATAAATAAATCTCTCGTCACTGGGCATATAAATTAATAAAATATTCATACAAGTAAAATAAATAAATAATATGACCGAAAGTGCTGACATAATTTCGCTGTTGATTTTTTTTTATATAAACATTTCATCATTTTTGAAATCGGGGATATGAAAATCACACAGCACTTAAGAGTACCCAAGTATTTTTGAATTTAAAATTATTTTTTTATTATTACTTATTTGAAACAAATTAAATATTATCATAATTATATTGGAAATATGCGATCTTATAAACATTTACTGCCAATTTCTTATCGGTAAACTTCATCTATAAAAGTTACAGTTACTCACAAGCCCGCTGCAATGAGAAGATGTATATCAAGTGATAAGGACCATGTTTTAGAATGTTTTAAAAATATTTTTAATAATTTAAGAAGTTACGATACAAACCTATCTGTTTATGGTTTTATCTTATGCCTTTCAATTTTTCAAATAAGAAACGCACTTTGTAGTTTGAAAACAGACAATTTTTTTTCACATTTTGATAATTTAATGTATTAAATATTTAAATGTATTGGTATTAAAATGGGTAATATTTGAATATCGTCAAACTATATGTGCCCTACGGTTGATAATTCATGATAAGGTATAGGAGACAGGAGTTATACATAGGGGTTATGACTTTATGAGGGGTATGGTGATTGAAAAATTGAATTAAATTATTAATGTTTTATAGTTTAAAAAAATTGACTATAGATAGTACTGGTACTAGAAAGTACTGGATTAAATATATAGTAGTACTGATTTTATGAAAAAATAAAGTTTGTACCGGTACAGGACTCTACTACAATTGTTTTAAGTCCATATACTTTAAAATAATTTGGTTCTTAAGTAGGTATAAAAATTTCAAAAATCATAAATGTAATAAATGCCTTATTATTAAAGGATAAAATTGTGGTGAGAATGCTTGGTGAAACACCCTGTATTCTACTTAGGCGGAAACTCGTTTATATGTCAGCGTGCACCTATATTTATTTAAATAACAAAGTTTCCATCTAATTACATTGTAGGACGAAAAAAAAATCCATAAATAATTGAATTTTAGTTGTTTATTACGGGATAAAGCTTTATTGTCTTACAATTTTAAATATAAAGGATATGATCAGTTGTGTAGGTACATGATAATATAAAATATTCATTATTCATTTTATATTATTATAATGTATAAAAATTGACAAAAATTGACTTCTGAAAATTGAACTAGGTTTATTCCTATTATATATTTATATTATATTTGAAGATGATGTTCACCCTATAAACTTTAAAATATTGACAGTATACGGAGTTTGTCTGTACGCATCATAATATCATATCGATTTGTTTTCGTTGAACGAATTTGTATTTCTCGTTTAAATTTTAAATGTTACCAAAGTGTTTCTAGAGTATTGGAGTCGTTTAAGAAGTTTTAAACAATTTAGACTTCGCTAATGAATTTGTATAAAAATATTGAATCCTGAATGTTTCTTTTATATTTTGTTGTAGTTATATTAATAAAACATAAAATGTTATTACAAAATGTATGTTTAGAGAACATTAACTTTGAATACGACATTTCAAAGATAAGTTAGAAGATGACATATTAACCAAACTGTCAACTGGCTCTAAATCATGATATTTCGAGTAATACTATAATCATTGTACCAAATAAATGAGGCATATTCAAGACGAGATTGTTCTGAAAGGATAAATACACTACTTCTAGGACGTCTGTGCAGAATAACTCTTGGCAATATCATTTAAAAAAAATTTAACTCGACAAAGCTTTACTTTTTATACTCCGTCTATGTGTGCTTGAAAAGATTTTGTTTTGTCTCACTGCACAGTAGACGAAGGTCTTTTACGATGTCAAGTCGAATTCTAAATAATACTACTTATTAAAATTTATTTCATAGTTATTTATTATAGAATTTCGTTTTATCATAAAAGTAAACTTTTAGAAGACTTGATAATTAATTTGAACAATAATGAATAATTACATGTTGAGGTAGCAACTATTAATTAATATAAACTACTAAGAAAAGTACCTACTACCCCAAAGTAGAGCAACTATAGACTCGATTTTCAATCGATAAACAAGGCTATAATTAACTTTTGGCGGCGGTTTTACAACTAAAAATGTTCGCGGAAAATAGAATATCTTTGAGAAACCAATAAATTCCTCACTTCACATAGAAGTATACAAATTTTAAATAGTTACCCATCAATTAATGATAGATAAGAAATAATAAATAAGATTTAAAAATAAAACAATTAAATATATTATGTTGAAAATATGTTTGGATAAATTGAATAAGCAAATAATACAAACAATGCAGTAAATTATAAAATGTAAAAAAGAATTGTCATAGTACCTACGATATTAAGATATTATTTTGTGCAAAAATTAGTGACATGTTTAATACTGGTTTAATATTAATTGAAGACTAAATATTAATTCACTTGATTATTGATTATAAAGTGCCTAGTATAATTACCTACTTATATACCTATATTTCTTATGAAGCCGAATTTATCAAATGTATTACTACATACATTAACAATTTATTTATTATGACTACTTAAAGTGATGCATAGCACACCATTTACAAGTTTATTAATTAGTTTCAGATTTCTGTTAGAATCATAACTCATGCGAAATCCAAAATTACAAAGTAAAACTTTGTACAAGGTATGAATATTTAAACAACAACTCATTATACGCTGTACATCTATTTTATATAGTACCTACTTGTAGATTTATTTATTAATAACAATAATTTTATAGTCTTTATCATGGACATAATATGTAGAACAGTTTTAGAATATAAAGTAAGCATTTCATGTGTATTTGTATATAGAAGTTATTAGTTGATTATTATTAATTTAGGGCCCAAAAATTCATGCATTAAAAAATTAACAAAATAAATATAAAACACATCTAAAATCACTAATATATATGAAATAAATAATATAAAATATGCATCTAATTTTTTTTTACTTTAGGTTTATTAAGTTTTTGATAGAAATTATAATTAAAAGAAGGGGAAAAAGATGCACAAATTAATTAATATTAAACATATTGTATTTATATCTTAGAAATACAACTAAACCTTGTGCTCAGTCTCTCAGACCTTGAATGTTCTCGTAACAAGGTATACGACAAGGTGACATACTATAGGTAATAGGTATATAATTTTTAAAGAGGGAAATTATAAAGTAATTCATTAAATCGTATCATGAGTACTTGGAAATTCTAGTTGCTTCCATAAGTAAACAGTAAATAGTTCTACGGAGCTAGTGGCGTGTTCGAGGATATAACAATGAAGGTTTTAATTTAATTAAACCCGAAGTAATATCAGCACATAAATAACATAATATTAAAATAGGTACGGCCTAATTTTGCAGTGAAATGCAATTTTATTTTAAAATATGAAAATGTAAGAAAAAAATCTCAGAAAATGCAAACTAAAATTTTATTTTTGAACTTGTTAGGTTGTGATTAAATTTTGTAGCTGATCCAGCAACTTTTTGATATACTCAGTAAACACTGGCAAATGTATAAACTTCCGGGCCCTAATTATTAATTATTATTAAGCCTCTCCTCATCACCGGATCATTGTCATACCACTTTATTGCTCAGTTCAAAATATAGGTACAATTTGTTTGTAAGTACACATTTGTCATTTACTTGAATTTAAAAAAAAACCATTTTGCATGTGTAAAAAACATTAATTTATTTGTATAAATTTAATATCTGTAAACGAATTAAATTATTAAATTTAAATTTTTAATAATATACACCATTGCAATATGATAAAATTAATATAATACCTATGTACGTACACGGATATTTCAAAGAAATATTTAACAATACTAATTTTTCAATAAAAAAAATATTTTTTTACTATATACTAGATTTATTTGAAAACATGAAGTTTTGGGTGTTGGCATTTGACTAGGACTACACGGTGAGACACCAATACACAATATTCAGTTGTACCATATACCGTATAACTGACTGTTTAAGTGTATACTGTATAAGGTATCTGGTACACGGTATATTCCCTATAGAACAATAGGGTTCAATCCACGTCTTGCCTCGTCATTATTTGAAGCCCGGTAACATAATATGTATTTTTGAATACAGTTCTAATCATTTAATAGATGTTTTCATTACGAATGCGGTTCGAGACATTGTTTCGAAATAATAAGTGGCCCCTTACCTAAAAAATCGGACAACCCCTGATGGCATTTGATAACATTTTCTAGTTTAAAATATAAAAAACACAAATCAATTATACTTACTAAAATTTTTACCACATAGGAATAATTTAAATACATTATTTATCTTTTAAACGTTATCAAAACGTATAATTAAAGTAGTGAAGTCTAAAACTGTGAGTTTTTAAATATTAATGTTATGCAGTACCTACTATGTCATAATTATAATATATTATCATGTTTAGAATTTATTGTGGTAGTTTGGATAATGTCAAACACACTTTTTTAATAATCTCAAAACTTTCCAAACGTTGAAACGTGACATACTGACATTCAGTTCGATGTTTGGCCAATATGCATTTCCCAACGGCCAACACCGGTTATTTTTGCCCATTGATTAGTGTTACTTGTTAGTTTATATAAAATAACGCACATAATAATTAACACACAAAATATTATGTATGTTAAACAAACATAAATATTTACTAGGTATTCAATTAACATTACGAATATTGACTTTTCAAATATTCTCAAATTCTATGAAATAAAACTCATAATCAATAATCCTGACCCCATTAACAGTAGGTAATTGGTAACTAGTAAGTAGTTACCTACCAAATAACTATTCGGAGAGAACAAAACCAACACCAATGTCATCATATCGATATGAAAAATATATATTTGTAAACTAGGTTATATTTAAGGAATATAATATGAAAAACAAATGATCCAAATACCCATGAGTGAAAACCGCAATGGAAAATTTAAAATTAAAACTTTGGCTTGCCAAAATTAAAATATACATTCGAATAAGAAATCCACCTGTGAAGTATAAAAGCATAAACAATTCTATGAATCAATCGACAATCGATCAATCAATACTCCAATAGTTCTATGACTCTATCAATATAAGCTTCTTATTTTTCCCTTTCCCTTCACTCCAACTATATGGGGTCGGTCACCCTTGCCTGCTTACACATCCATAGGACTGTATCCTTCACCCCTTCTTCACTGACTTTATCGATATAATATCTTCCAAAATATACAAATATGCAAATATGTGAGTTGCATAATATAATGAATATTATATATACATGAGTATAATAATATATCCCAATTTGTTATAATAGAGCATTGCAGGTTGTTACACATCAAATAGACCAACGTCAACTAATTTAATGAATAGGTAGGTATAGCGAGTGCGTCAGACATCATCATTGATGTGGTGGTGTAATTTTCAGTATCAATTAAACCTTCACCAGTTCAGCGTCGACTATCGTTATGGTATAATATGTTGTGTTATATTATGATCGTTTTATGGACGCACATCGGGCAAACTCGAGACAACTCGTAATTAATATCCAAAATTATACGCACTGTGTTTTTGGATAAGAGTCAAAAGACAAAACTCATAAACAATTATGAAAGTTGCATGGTTTTCAAATCGATGCCCAATATTTCAAAGTCCTTTTTCAAAATCAAACTTTAAATGATACTCACTAGTCACTATTATTATATATTATTATATTCACTTCTCAATATTCTATAGGCTGTTTTGCTATATACCAAAAGCGGCCAAACGGACGACCGTGGTCGATTTCAAAAACGATTCCCATTTGTTAGAATTTATTATTATACATTTATAGCAGCTCCCATAAAAAATCCCGGTGACCGCTGTCGACAATAGTTATGTGTATTTTATGGCTCCTCAAATGAAAAATACATTCTCAGTAGATCTTTATCTAAAAAAGTTTGGCCACCCATGTTTATACTGTTTCTTATTTGAAATTTTACTACTTACGTAAGCCATTACACAGGCTCAATATTTTGTCCACCATTTTCTCTATAACATAACGGACTTTCGTCACGAATAATATCGACTCGAAATAAATTAAAATACTCTGCACCTGAAGCCGTGTCAAACGCGCAGCCCTCGATTCTTTTTTTTCTAATCACGGCCACCGCAAAATCGTCGGACAAATAAATTAAAACAAAGAGCAACAGCAATTTCAAAAAACATAAATAGATACAATTTATGTTTCATCCACTCATGCTGGATCAAAAAGAAATATATTTTGGTATTCATATTATGTCATGTATGTTACCTACGTGGTGGCTACGCACTTTCCCTGAACAATTTGTGTGAAATGTTTTTTCGATAAGGTTTTTTTGTGCTGCCCGCATAGTATTCCGTTCAATATTTTTGGCCCATATAATACTACATCTAAGTTTGATATTATGCCTGCTCTAAGCTCATCATGAAACCAGACCAACAGTATTTTTTATTCAAATTGAATTTTTGAATTGCATTACTTTGTTTGTGCCATAATATTATATATTTGTGTTCGTAACAGTGATAATAGGTATTTATATTTGTTTATATTTATATCAGTAATTCGGAAAGCTCTGATGAAAAAAAAATTTGAATATTAAAAATTAAACCCATCTTTACTTTATAGTTTATAAAAGTGATTATGAGCGAACACTTTTGCGTTAATCTACTAGAGAAAATATATAATTTATCAAACCAAAGATTTCGTGTAATCCCTATAAAGACAGCTCAGGGCTAGCAAATATAATTGGGCATCGAACAAATTATTTATGTTTTATTTTTGTGACAAAATAATTTTATAACCAAAGTGAAACACGTGTAGAGGACATATTTAGAAGTGTAGGTTTAAACTCTAAACCTGTATACAGAGCATTGTATAGACCAATGTTTTGGATTGGCTTAAGGGCGGAATTATATATTGTGACACCACTATAAGATCAATATATTATAGGTGTATACATTTATAAAGCGTGACAACCAATGAAATATAGAAGATATAAAATCGCGGAGAAAAGATGCAATACCTAAAAAAAAGGGAATACGAGAGTTGTACTACTGTATGGGGTTGGATGTCTGTAAACTTGAAAGCAATAATAAATCGTTCTATTTGAAAAAACAATTCTAAGTATAGCTGAGATTATCTCCTAAAAAATCTAATTTGCTTGTTTTTTTATTTTAAATAAAGATAAAATATATAGCACTCGATTGAGATGTATTTTTGATACTCGCTGCAGGGTAGTAAGTTGTATCTGAAGTTCTTTCTTATACAAGCAAAAAGAATATTATTAATTTAAGCCCATTAATAGCAGTATACAACTGAACAAATAAATAAAATATTACAACTTAGAACTGTTAACTCGTCATAAACATTATTATTGGGAAATAAATGTCTTGTGGGAATTGAATAGTACCTACCTACTATCCTATACATAAAGTAATAAGGTAATGGATTTTCCATTTTCCTGTCACTTCAAATTAGTTAACTCACCTGGGACATCATTTATTAACTATTAACGTTGAAAAATGGGCTACAAACTATACACGTAAGTTTGATGGTTGAACATTTGAAGTTTTCTCAAAGTACCAATATTTTAGTGTAGGTATCACAAGTATTTCCAAATTATTTTGACCCTTTAATATTTTTAATTAAATATATAAACAAAGTTTAAACAAATATACTTTTATAAACCGTTGGGTTGATTTTTTATATTAACGAACTCGATTTCAATATTTTTAAAATCACATTTTAAATATAGTTTTTGTGCCAATTCCCTTTTTTTAAGTTAACGTATTTTTTTTTTTACTCAGAAAATAGTAAAACTTTATTTCTAAATTACCATATGTGTCTAATTTTCAAGCGCTAGAGAAAGATTTATATGACTTTTAGGACATTCATTCTACATTAATTCATAACCGTCGCTAGCCATCCTAAATAAAATTAAAAAAAAAATAAAAAAGCATAATATATCATTGTTAAACATTCAAAGTTCAAACCAATATAATAATATAAATTTAGGGCTCGGAAGTTGATGCATTTTGCATTTTTTTTTGGAACTTTTTAGACCACGCTCTCCTGGCCACAAATCTGTTTCATAAGCATGTGAATCTAAATAACTAATTTTTATTTTGCATTTTTTTGCATTTTTTGGTGTTTATTACTTTTTAAGTCATTT
>WHPZ01587636.1:0-12958 GCA_016617965.1 Macrosiphum rosae | reverse complement strand
TTTAGTTATTTTTACTGATTTCACACTAGTTCATTTCTTATTGTTTCTTGTCGACCATTATGCCGATAACTTAAACCACAGACTAAGATTAGTACCTATCCAATTTCATGAAAAAAAAAATTTTATTTTTTATTTTTAAATAATTTGTAAGCATTGATAAATTTATAAAACAAATATTTGTAATTTTTTTTATTTTCCTATTTTAAGGACATTTTTGTCATTTTTATGTCATATTTTGAATTTTATAGTAAAATAGAGTAAAATATTTAAAAAAAATGTATTTTTATTAATATAAAACTAATTTTCGTAATTTTTTTAGGTCATTTTTTGCCATTTTTATGGTCATTTGTATGATCATTTTTTATTGTTTTTAAGGTCATCAACTTCCGAGCCCTAAATATAATATAGTATATTATAAAGCTTCCTAGTTCCATTACAAATCCAAAAATAAGAAAACAAGGATCTCAAATCGTATTTTAGGTAAGATTTATTTGCACATCGATTTAAGTATGAAACCGTTATAGGTATTAGGTAGGTAGGTATTTAATATTTTTAAGAACTATAATAACTTTTATTATAATATACATTAATGTTATTTGTTAACATCTAGTGATACTTACCTTTAAACCTAAATATTATTATTATCATTTAAATCTGAACACAAAAATCAAATTGTTTCAATGTACCTAAGTATATTTCGCTATTTCTTTAACGATGAACGAATTGATAGATGACTGTAATACTACCCATACTGGGTGGCGTTTTAATTTAATACATTGTAGAAGAAAAAATAAAAGCATATACTACTATCCAAGAAAAAAAACTGAATCCCGAACGAGGTTAGAAGGAGTAGGTACATAAAATAGTACTACCGTACTCAATGTCATTATAGTCTGTCATTTCTTCGGTAACGGTTCTAAAATAGTCAATATATTAAAAAGAGCTTAATACTTATAATACTGCTACTTAATTTAAGTAAAAAATAAAACACATTCAAATGTGTAGTTCTAATCGACTTACTGTTAGACTTAAGTATTACAAACTTAAGCAACGTAGCCATTAATAATGTATTTAATTCTACTTTAAATGTTAATATTATAAATAATGATAATATTTAATAACAATCTTGCAGGTATATATAGTCTCTAAACCGTTACAATTAATAGGCATATTTATCCTCCAAACATTAATATCATTTGTTTGTTTTAAAATAATAATTACTTTAGTCATTAAGAATATTATTACAATTTACAACTAATTTGATTTCACTTTAGGTATGTTTATAGTCATTAATCATTATTGAAAATAAATTATTATAAATGTATTCTCTTTACTTAGAAAAAAAAATGTTTTTTACTTATATTTTTAAATATCAATATCATCAAAAAAAAAATATATATATATTCATTCATTCAATTTCTATAAAGGATATTATCGTAATATCGTATAACAGTATACAATTTTCAATTCATTTTAAAACCATATAAAATGTTATGTTAACATACCTTTAAAAACTGTAATAAGTTTACAATTATATTGTATTTCATACGTGTCATTTACTACAAAATGTTTGTAATAGAAGTTAAATTTCCATATTATGAATTATTAAATTGTCAACCTAAACTACATAATACCTATTCTATTCATTTTCATTCCCTCGCTATGAATAATATTACAATAAATTGTACAAATATATTTAAGCGGTTACACTGTTACATAAATGACGAACGTATCATTCTTACATTTTAATATTTTTTTATGCATGAATAGGTTCAATAAACTGTACGTGTGTATTCATTTTATGATGAATTAATATTTAAAAAAAGGGTAGTGATATCATTCCTGCGTTATTTAGGCCCCGGTTGTAATTAGGATTTTGTGCCCCCGCTGCAGGTAAACACATTGATATTATGCTACCTACTCAGTCTTCCTCTCTTTTTTTTCGTCTTAAATATTCATAGTATATATATATATATATATCCATTAAAAAACGAAATCGCCTAAAACTGATTTTTATTATTATTTTATTCGAAAAATGTGCTACCATTAAAAAGAATGGTCCTCTACATCGCATGCGCTACCATAATATGATATTGATATATGAACCTATAGTAATATGTATATACCTACACAAAAACGCTATTAGTAAACATCATTCTTCAACACGCGATAAATCAAATTTAAAGTGCCATAATCCAGTCAGCAGTCAGTTAATTTAGGTCCACTTTGCATACCTTGCATTATCCTATACATAGTACATAATAATGAAACCTTTAGAGGCTTTAGGCTAAAAGTTGAAACAATTTTAGATACCGAACGAAACGAGGAATCAGTAATTTATTTTATATTTTTTAACTTTCGCGCACGTTTTTAATGTTTATTTGCAATCGTTAATGCACATCAGAATAATTAATTCAATTTCATCAATCGTATTAAATATTAAAAGAGCATTAGCCTAATACCCGAATTAACTTAATCTAATGTATAGGTATTAACGATTACATATAAACGTAGTAAACGATGTATTTTTCGAACAGAAATGCCCTCAACCATTTTATAATTGTTGAACATTTATAAATATTGAACTTGGATTACAATACCGATAAATTACAATTTTAAATTAATTCCTAAAGAATTTTCTATTTTTCTATGTTACTCCTTATCCTATGATGGATTCAATCAAATGGTTCACAACCTCTATTGTATATTTAGGTAATTCAAAAGCAATGATGAGCAATAGCGTTACAAAATAACTTGCTAGGTACGGAATATTTGATTTAGCGTTGTATAAAGTTATTTATCAAACTTAATTTTCTTCCGAAAATGTACAATGTAATTTTTTATAATAACTAATGAGCCACGTGTTTAAATTTTATAAACATTTATTACTGAAAGTCTGAAACCATAATTATTATGTTTGTCAATAATTGTCATTGATGTTCAAATAATATTTTTTACAAATATTTAGTGTTGTATTTTATTTTTGAAACGTATAAAAATAATAAAAAAACAAAGAAGTATCAAACTGAAACCTATTAAAAATGTCTAATATATTTTGATAATAATTTACAAGAAAATATAACAATTATATATTTGATTTGAGTCTTTATAAATTAAAATATATGTATAATATATAATATATATTCAAAAATAATAGTTTCTTAAATTACATAAACACAACGTAAATAATAAATATACCGGTGTTATAAAAAAGTATGTAGATTACATTAGGAACTCTGTGTACATTAGAAACATTTAAAGGAAAAAATATAATAATCGATCAATAAAAGTTGATATTTATTTGAAGTTTAATTATTAATGTTTGTTTACAAATTAACTCAATATTCAATCAAGTCTAATTAGGTATTTCATGGAACCGTCTACATTTAAAAAAAAAATCAATAGGTTTTTATATCTTAATCCATTTTAGTTTAATATAACTAAAATATTTTTATTTCTAAAAAACTTCATATAACATTCAGGTTTATTTAAGAAGAAGAATTCTTAGTATTATTTTTTGAGTATATGCCGTATTGTCATATTGATAATGTAGGTACATTGAATACATTTTATGATATGAATTTTACTCAGTAGTCAACACACACTTTAATTTAATATCTTCTAATTTATATTAATTATTTTATTTTACAATAAATAATAGTAGTTTTTATTTACCTATAACTCTTTGATAATATGAATTTATTTTAATATTGAAATTTGAGTTCAACTTATAGTTAAAAAGTTAGGTTAAATAATAACTAAACGATAACAAAGCGATGTAAAAATCAAATATAACAAATAATGATAATGCACAATACACAAATATACTTACAAGATCATCCATGTTTTCACGTGGTAAATTTGGCGGGCAATTTTTAAAACTCAACAATAATTATCACACAATTGTCTAGAGATTTAAACAAACTGAATTTTTTTTTTTAAACGTTGTGTTGTAAAGTAAATCTTTGTATTGTTAGAAAATAAAAAACCTAACCACTTCGATTAATGCTGAAAAAAAAAAAAAAAAATAAACGATAAATTATATTTTTTGACGAGTTAAAGCGGTCAACGCTCACCTTCACACAAACGGGACTGAGAAGAAAATGATACTGAAGGGCTTGCCGTCGGGTGTTCATCATACACCTACACGCACCCTCTCTGTTGCATGGCTCTTCCCCCAAATACCACCCCAACTTAAAAACATTCTTACACGAATTCTGACGATGAAAATTATTTTATAGTCTACGACTTGAGTTGGAGAAAACATTCACTCTTCTAGTTGTTATACAGTAGCCTATTATTTTTTCGAATTAAATTCCTATGACGAAATAGTGAATAAAAATATATTTTATACGACACTATATATTTAAGTATAAGCCATTGAACTAAGTACCTATTAACAATACATTATACAATGTGGTTATACCTACTTAACAACTATCCATAAGCTAATCAATGTCATTAAATAGTTACTATATACTGCTTATTTGCAAATATACTTAAAATCATTTACACATATTTAACACACTTAAAAACTGAAAGTTTTTTGAAATAAATATTTAGTGTTGATATTTATGTATTTCCATCGTATGCAGAACTTCTCTCGCATTCTTATAGCATTATATAAAAAGTTTAAAAACTCAGGTTTCTCTACATATGAAGCTGACTACGACTATTTATATGTAATGTTTCAGAAATTCTGAAATATAAAACCAATTATTATAAAATCATCTTCAGTGAACTTCAGTGTTCAACGCATAGAATAAGTAACTATATTTTAGTTTTAATTTGATTACCTATTTGTATTACACGTTTGATTAAATAGAATATATTTTTAACTATAAACTATTGAAATTTGTTCATTATTTTTAATATAACCAGTTCAATGACTGTATACAATCGTATACAAATTTGCAATTATGTGGGCAGTAGAAATAGAAAATATAAATGCTCTGTCTAATTAATCTATATCAAAAATGTTTTAAGAGAAAATAGGACATGATGAATTAATTACTTATGTAAATATACAGTTTTTACTAACTAATTGACTATGTATATCGTATGTATTACATAGGACATTTTTTTAATTAAATGAACTAAAAATGTAAAAATATTATAAAAAATAAAAACACACACCATTGTAAAATTCAAAATATTGAGATTTAATATCTAAAATATTATATTTATTATTTACTATTAAACTATAAATCAAAAACTTATTGTAATATACTAATATAGTTTACCTTAGATTTAAGCCTTGCAAATATTAAATAATAAATAATAGATATATAATGCAAATAGTCTAATTTATAGACTGTATAGTACCTACCTAGTGTTTAATGTAATAATGTTAATATAATTCGTAAATAGGTACCTACTTAAATGTTAATATTTCAAGTATATTATTAAATAATAAATCTCCAATACTATAATTCTTAATGGAAATAAGTATATTAAAAGGACATTTTATTTTTATGTGACAAATTATATTACGTAGGTAGATAGTAAATATTTTATTCGATCTACATAATAGCAAATTATTTATATTAGTATTCGATTTTTTTTCTTTTTATACATTCCTTATAAAAATTAATAACTTTACCTATTAATTATAAGTCAGATCTCTACAGTTTGTATATAGTATTGTACTATTGTAGTATGTATTTTATACACATTATTATATTAAAATATTATGTTAAAGTTCTGATTAATCAAATCTAAACATTTGTGCTTAATTTATTAAATTGTTGAATATTCGCATTCTTAAAAAAAAAAACCTATTTCCAAAATTGTATGCTTACATAGATAGGTAAACCAACATTTAAGAATATTACAGAATAAAAAAAAAACCAAAATAAATATAAGTAAAAATGTCTGTCTCTTGAGTATCATTGCTAAGTTACAAAGCAATCGATTTTGTTAAAAACGAATGTGCAGTAAATTTAACATTTTTTGTTTTGTAGTTTTTCAACTGTGATCTGGGTTTTAAAACTACTGGTAAAATAAAAAAAAAACCTGTTTTACGTGCAATCTGTTTTCTATTCCCGATGTATGCGTATATGTATACATATGTATATATAATATGGACATTATATTGGACAGGAAAAACGTGAAACTTTCAGAGCATTTTTACTGCCCTATAAAGGATTTTCCCTCCAAAAAAAAAAATAAAAATAAATCACATCATTATTATACTACCAAGACCATCAATAAATTGGAATAGCTCAGACCCTCTCGATCCGCCCGGAATCTAAAATGTCGGTATTGCCTAAATATTTATCAATTATATACATCAAACAGTATTTATATATGTAGGTACCTACATGTTTCTAAAATATTCTCATGGTGAATATACAAAACCTTGCAGCTCAGAAAAATGTTGATTTACAGTTCGGGTGTGGATCCTAAAACAACTATATTATGTAGAGTATACACGCAGAGAAACAGAAGACCACCCTGGTACAACCAAAGTCATAGTATCGTATAAACAGCAATTATGAATTCGTTATTATAACACCGCTTTATGAAATTGTAATTCCAGGAACATTTGAATAGCCAAATGAATGGTTTGCACTGATGTTAGTATGTTACCTATATATAGGTAGGTATACAGTGAATAAAATATTGCCTTGAATGAATTATACTCTGCCTATTTAACTTATTTACAAATTACCTCCACCGAGATGAAACGACAACAATAAATTTGATACCGGATATATTTACCGGGTGATTCTTATATAATTGGAAGACGCACTCATAATATTAAAAAGTATAAATGTTATAAAAAAAAAATCAAACATATATAAGTATTTTAATATTTTACATCCATAATTTTATTTAAGTTTTTACTTTTTTAATTTCAAGTTCCAAATCAGAATATGTTATAAGTATTTGGATAAGTACAAACAAACTAAATTTGTGACGAGTAGCTTATGAATTTATGAATTATAAATATTTAAAGTTTAGATGAGTGGAATGGAGTGATTCGCCGTTCCTCTCTCGAAATGTTGGTCCACTATACCACTAACTAAACTTTAAATACTTATAACTCATAAACTACTCATCCTGAATTCGATTTTTATGTATCGAAAAACGCTGCTTTCAAAAATAAAATTAAAACTGTAGGTACCTATAACCTATGTTGTAATTCAAAAAAGTAAAAATTTAAAAATTATTAGAATAAAAAATATTTAAAAATATAATTTATTTAATAAAAACGTTTTTATGTAACGACTTGAAACCATGTAAACTATGTATTTTCAAAAACATTAATACTTTTTTAATAATGAGTTCCCTGCGTTAATTGAATCACTCGGTGAATACTATAGTATAATAATACTAGCTAATCCCGTGCACTTTGTTGCACTTTAAATGTACCAACTCTATATGACTCAAACTTTGTTCAATTCGTTATTTAATATTTGGTGTATGTTGTTCAAAATGTATCTTAACTTTTCCGTTGCCCGGAATAAAAATTCTGATTCACAGCAGTATATTATCAGGTAGGCAATCTACCTGCGGTAGATCGCTGACCCCGTGCTGTTTGTACGTAAGTGTATGATTTAACTCTAAAGTATCAAATAGTTATACCAAGTTTGTCGTATTCCACCTATGGTGGGTTAATATAATCAATTAATACAAAATCCTAACCTAATCTAACCGTACTAATATCAGATGAATAGAAAAAAAAAACAAATTTAACCATTTTTAATTTAGCTTGTCTCCTTCCATGTGGTCTAATCTACACACAAACATTCATTTATATATATATATTGACAAAATATAATAATACAAATCAACAAAAATATCTGATACATTTACCAATAGTGCCTAACCAATATATAATACACTTGTTATGCCATTGTTGTATTTTTTACATCCAGATTTCATACTTTTCAGGTGGATTTTCCTAAAATTTTCTTTCGTAAAAACCTTCTCCTGGCAATTACGAACATCTTCAAATCAAAAAAATTTGAGCCAAATCGGACCAGCCGTTCTCATTTGATGAGGTAATGACATTTTTCAAGCTCCATTTTTATATATTATATAGATATACATACATATCAAGATGAAATTAACAACTAATTAGATGTAGGTATGTTCTACAAATTTCAAATATTACCTGTGGCACAAACAATTGATCATTAATTAATGGTAAATTAAATTCGTATTCTGTTATGATAATTCACATATAAACTTAGATTTTTTCATCTAAATGGGGTGAAATTGTGAAAACTGAAAAGACGATTTTAAGAGGCTAAACGTAAAACCATAATAAAATATTTACCTGAGTTTGAAACGATTTCGTACGGGCTTAAGTCCACCGTATAGTTTATCCTTTAAAACTATCAACGAATATATAAGTACAAAAAAATACACGTTTTACGCTTGATTTGTTTTTCATTCGTGCGTGTAAGAAGTATTTAGAAGCTTAGAACATCAACAATTCTTCAATATAAATAAAAGACAATCTTCAAAATACAAACGTAAGTTTGTTGGTAGAGGGACTGTGTATATGATATTTCTTACAAAGTATTATAACAATATAATATTGTGATTAGATAAAAATATATATAATAATAATAATAATAATAATATACAATGATAATTCGCCCAATAGGTATATATAATTATATTATATACCTGTAGATTATGAATTATGCGTTTGAATTTCTGAATTTTGGCGCAGATAACAATCTTTAACCCGTTTTTGTTTTGAATACACCCCTTTTACCTTTGTAGAATTGCCATTTTCCTTAGTAGATATATCTACGATATCAACCTACCTAAAATTAATTAGGTACCTATTTCAATAACAACTGCAGTATTATCTTAAATGAATATACATTAAAAGCTTTGTTATTACTATTGTTGATGAGTTTTCCAAACTTACAATAAACAAAAGCAGACCAAAGTGCAAAATGTAAATCAATAGGTAACTTATATAGTTATATACTGCATTCACAAATCACAATAAACTATGAAATCTACTCTATCGAGAAATCACTATCGAGTACCTACCGATGTAAATATAATATTCTAAATATTACATACGTACACCAATCTACTATCTACACGTTAACTGAAACAATTTGTTGAATATTGTCATCATATTATACTTATTTTTTATCAAATAGTTACAAACTAATTTTATACAAATAACTTTATTCATTTCGAGGTCTGTTAAACACAGTATCTTTTACCATTAACAACTTATAATATTATGTCCTGTCAACTATAGAGTACTAGAGTCCAATAAAGTAACGAATAGACAGTAAGTATACTCAACGAATACTACTTGTGGTCGGTTACCTTTTTGTCTTTGGCATCGGGTCCTATACGAAATCGAGGAGCTCTTATTATATAGGTACCTACTTGTTTTCAATTATCTAGTCTTCACATTGAAATTATATAAATACATTTTATTCGTGATTAAGAGGACGTAACACTGGTATTTGTTGTCTCCGTCTTACAAGTGCGTAACATAGCAAATTTACGCTCAACAGAACACTTGTAGCACCGTTAGCTTAAAAATTAGAGTGACCTATTATGAAACTTGATGATAAGAATATTATCTGTGTTTGTATGTTGGTTTTTTACAATATTTCAATTTTTTAGCAAATTACGCGTAGATAATATACCGTAAATTAAAAATGCTCATAACTCGCTTAAAAACTGAATTATTGTAGAAAACCAACATACAAACACAGATAATGTTCTTATACCATCAAGTTTCATAATAGGTCAATTCACTCTAATTTTTAAACTAAGGATGCTACAGGTGTTCTGTTGAGCGTAAATTTGCTGTGTTACCTACGCACTTGTAAGACGGAGACAATAAATACCAGTGTTTTTTTTTTATTTTTTTTTTATTTTAGAACTTGCAGCTGATAACTGCTATTACAGTTCAACAATTATTTAATAATATAGGATGCAAAGGTAACAAATTAAAATAAGATACAATAGTCCCAATGGACTGTACAATACATGATAACAAAAGGCAATTAAATTAAGATATTAGATAGTGAATAAAATATGAAATGGTGAAAACATTATTACAAAATATATATATATATTATATATACCATAAATACGGTGTTATGTTGATTTAGCAAGGAAAGAATTAAGAGTTGTTGTGAGAAGAGAGATTAGAGGGCTTAAAATGGTTTTTTCCATTCCTTCTAATTAAGATTAGAAATGAAATTAGATAGGATATTGGAAATATGGGGAGAGAAATATTTTCTTCGTTTTTCGTTGATTCAGCATATGATTTGTTTTTGGGCGGAGGTTGAGTGATCGGGACCTTGACTGTCGGGGCACTCGGATACACTTTTATTTTTGAATCGTCGTTGTTAATTGTATTGGAAATGGGTCGTTTCATATCTTGAAACTTGAAAAGTTTTTTGACGACAGGGCAACCCTTATAAAAATACCAGTGTTACGTCCTCTTAATATAATGTATTAAATAACATAATATCAAATATATCCGGGCTTAGTGTTTTGTATAAAATCAAATTAGTTATGAAAAAAAAACTATTGTAATGGTTATTATTTGTTGGAAGGAGTTTTAAAGGGACGGTTTGTAAAAAATATTTGATACATTTTATAGTATACCTTTTTTTTCTATTTATTTCAGTGGTATTGTCTATACTCGTAGGTACTATATTTAATATTTATATATAATAATAATATGAATATGAATATGATTACCTATCGGTTATTTCAAGTCTGACCTTACAAAATGTTTCATGTACCTATATATTATTATTGTAACGAACAATATGGAAATCTGAAAAAATCGTAATCACTGAAATGACGTTGGTCCACTGACAAAAAATAGTATATTGTGTGGCAATGGCGGGAAGTGAGCTATTTCAGTCGCGGGCGACGTATGCAGCACGAGCTGTTGGCGAGGACAGCATTTCGTCCAAGACTGAAATTGCCTTCTCGCACTAGCCACACACACTATTTTTGTCACACCTCTGCATTTATCGATCACGGTAAAGGTAATGCAGGGACCTATGCAACAACTAGACCATAATTATACGACAACAATATTTCATGAAAGAAACAATTTGGTTTTATTTATTTTAAGCGTCACTCATGGAGGTTATAATATGAATATAAGATGTAAGAACCGTAGTAAGTATAGATATTAGATTTCAGTGTCTGGTTGTGCAAGGGGATATGCGAGTGATATGTGCGCTCATCACTTTTGGGGATTAAAATTCCGCTTTACCGCCCGGCACTTTTTGGGATTTCCACTTTACCGCCCGCTAGACGGAAAAAGACGCTTTTCAACACTACAACCGCCATCGACAACCAACCTTTCGGGACAGGCTTGACAAAAAATCTTTTATAGACCAGCTTTAACGTAGGTAGACGCTTATGCCCTAATCCCTGTAGTGTTCGATTCGATTGTGCCACTTGTAAATAGGAGTTATCCTGACCTCTACCAGGTCTTCATCAACTAAGTACAGTTGTAAGTACAGAAATTCGTGTAATCGTACGTCGGTAAAAGACAAATTCCTAAATCCGATTTCAGTCTTCTATGTCTTGCCGATCGTATAAGTCATTCGGGATCAAAACTCTTAGCATAATGCGACGAAGTGTTTATTCAAATTGTAGATACAGAAGGAAATGTACTTTTCGGCCTAGTGCCTACCAAGATATATGGAGGAATCAATAAATATGTCAAGGTAACAGTTGAATCTACACTACCAAAATATACACTACCTACATACTTATATGGCTACACCCATTTATATATTAGATTCAAAATATACAAAAGCTAAGAAGTGTTTTAATATGCTTAAATTGTTTTCCTTCATAAAAGTACTGGCACTATTTTTTTTAAATAAGCAAAGTTTTTCCGAGCATAAAATGTAATAAACTTAAGTTTATCCCATGAGTTAGGTTAAATCACTTTCATGTTTAAAAACAAAGGATGTTACTCAGCAGGGAGACCTGTACAAAAAATATTAACAGATTTTACTCCACTTAATTTATCATTTCACTAGGTACCTATCAATCATATTATTCAATAATAACATATGGTAAGTTGATGAGTGGTTGTCTAATTTTGAAAGACGGTTCTTGCTTCGTTTCGAACCGAGACTGTGTCTATAAATATCCCTGTACTGAAATCTTGAAGTGACATGCAAAGTTTTCTCAAAGTTATCAATATAGTTGCTCAATATACCGCAATTGCATTACGGCAATTTTGTGTGAAGGAAGTAGGTACGCCTACTGCCTATATAATTCTGACAGTTAAAAACTTTCTGTTACATATATCATTAAAACAAAGTTGGAGTATAGCATTGCTATATAATTTATATCTATGTGACATGCACAGTCTACAGTATAATATAATACTGTCTACAGTCTACAGTCAGTGTATATAATATATTGATTATTGTTTTATATTTAGGACGAATGAGAAATAACGTCTTATGCCTCTCATCGTATAATCAAATGAAAAATACAATAACGATTTAGGTAGGTAGGTACCTACTAATATTTTATAGATGTAGTGTGTACCTATACCCAGTGGCGTCCGCAGGGGGGGGGGCTAAAGGGCTGAAGCCCCCCCCCATTGCCCGTATTATTGTTACTTTTTCAAAAAAAATATTAATCAAGTTAAACTGTCAACTATAGTAAGCAAGAAGTAAATTTCATATATGTCTTACCAGAATGAATTCATTTTTGAAAGAACATTGCATTTGCATTCCAATTTTCATAAATTATCTGTAATTTTTAGGTAAAAGTATGAACTACTTGTATGAAAGACCTTGTATTAAATTGTCTAGCCTTAGCTATATATATTTTATATTTTAGTTTTAAGTTTTGAAATACAAATTAACTGTCATTTTGACGAAATTTGAACTTTAAATGATTATAAAAAATAACCATGGTGCCTATGTAGTGTTTGAAGTATGAAATATTTCACAAAAACGTG